>VNWX01000503.1:0-21271 GCA_009869905.1 Ceratophysella communis | reverse complement strand
CTCAACAAGTAATACGGATCAAAGTATAAACGACCAAGAAACAAGTTAAGTCAATACCCGAAGAATCTAAATTTTTTCTGCGTTGTGGAAACCTTCTGTATCACACGATTCGATAAGTAAATTATTACGCGGGCATGGAATTATTGTATTTATATAGAGAAATTATGCTGCACAATCCATACTGCAAATGAATAAATAAAGGGTCGTAAAATATAAATCATCTTTGAGTTGGGGTATGTGTCGTTTCGTTTGTTTTGAATTTTAGTTTAAAATGCACGTTCGGAATTAATCCTTTAATGATTTAGAATATGAGGTAAATTATGAAAATATGGAACTGATTTAGTTTTCGATCTGATTGTGAGTGTCGCAAATTTTTCAGTATAAAATGATTTCTTCTGATATAATCCTGTTTAGCTTGGTTTCGCTGAAAAAACCGAAACGAGTGATGGACCCATGATACGTAGCACAAGAACCAGTAGCATCGTGCCGAACCAGTACACTGTGCCAAATAATCATGAATCAAACTTGCCTCCTGCATTTGGCTTGGAAAATTATCACGTGATGTGCCCTTCAAACTTGACTTGTTGCGCGTGTCTAAGATTATCAAATAAAAACGCGGGGTCATATTTTGACCCCTTTGACCCTTCCAAAGGTCAAACTAAGGGTCACTGACCATTGGCACTTACTGTTCCGGATTATAATAGGTCTACTGCACATGATTTTGTGGAAAGAAAAAAATAAGTTGAAAATTTTGACCCGGGGTCAAAGTTCCAACGGTCATGGGTCAATGAAATTATGTTTTTTAGAACCCTGGAAAATTAGCTAAATTTTGAGGTATCGTTCATCTCTGTAGGTAGCACCGTTTAGAAGGAGATAGCGGACAAACCTACCCACCCACATACAAAGTACGATTTTATTAATATAGATTGAGTGGTATAGAAAAAATGGCAAGGAAATTAATTACCAGGGCAGTAGTGGTTGGCTTATGCTAAAACATTACTTACAGCTCATCCGAGCCGCAGCGTGCCCATCTCATCTTCAGTGCACCTACGGCCACACATGTCGTCCACTACTGCTTGACCCCTACACTTAAGAGCAAAGTTCATTGGATCAAAGTTGCTTATCTTAATGAGACCAACACTTTTTATTTGGGTAAATTTTTAATTAGTGTCAAAGGTCACGAGTGAGCTAGAACAACTTTTGAGTTTGAATATTTAGAAAAAAGTTGTCGAAACAAATGTTGTAGTGCTTAAAATTATAAGTCACTTTTATATTGAAAACTTCTCTCTAAAATGCCGGGGTCAAGCGGTAGGTCAATAAGAACGCGCTGCTCGAGGAGTTTCTAATGCTTTGCTTATGAGAGTGAGAGGGAGCAGACCATTTCAGTGACGTCACCAATGTTAAATACTCTCGTATTTCCTCCGCCTGATTTCGGCTAAATATTCCCCTTTGTTTAACACACGGAAGCGCGTGGGAAAACACAATTCAAGCTAACCCCAGCTACGGGAGAACCAATAATGCCAGGAACAATTTAGTAGAGATGCCCCGAGTAATCTACCCGCCGATTAGGCGTTTTTTTAAAAAAAGATTTTGCCGATTAATCGGCTGGGCCTGAACCTGCTGATTACTTAACCGGCCATTACCGATTATTGATTTTTTTTTCCATGAATCAGCATTTTCGCCGATTAATCGGCCAACTAGCCGAATATTAGGCCAATTTTTCGAACTATCGTCCTTTTTAAAAGGTTACGGCCGATTAATCGGCGAAGCCTTTTATTGAAAAACGGGTCGTAATTAAGCTAACTGCAGCAGGAATACTGTTTTAACGGCAACCACTTTCGCATTTTTTCAAACTAGGTAACCTACGTAATCCAATTTAAAATAATATATAATATGGCAAGTTGTTTCGTTATTCCTGCAGCTAGTTGAGTATTCCTGCCCTACATTTAAGGCTGCTGTTCAGTCCCACCCCACATGTTAAATTCTCAGAAGAAATTGGTTTGCGCCATGAGCTATTTCTTTAGTTAGAAATTTTGTAGAGACTTGCGGTTTTTTGCAATAGAATCCATATGAACTGGTTGACAATTAAATTAGATGAAATTTTTCTTATTGCTTCCTAGTAAAAGTTATGGTTCTTTAAATTTGATGAAAGTTTGCTTACCAATATCTCGGTACAGAAGTCATACATTAAAATTTCATCTGATTTGATTGTGGCCAGTTCATTTAGAATATATTGCAAAAAACCGCAAGTCTCTACTGTTAAAATGGACCCCGTTTTTGTCCGTGGCGTAGGCGTAGGAGTAGCGACTCAATTGTGTCATGGGACAGACGCGAGGTCACAGTTATTCCGCTGCTATTTTTGGGATGGCGTGATCACTCGGGAAATTCCTAAAATCATTAGGAAGTGTTACAACTGGAACAACTTCAGCCCACCACCAGGCAGCTGTCGAGCTGGGCTCAATGGAGGAGCCGTGAAATGAATGATTTTAGAGATTAGTAATTTGCTTTGGAATGCCGTGGCACAGCTTCTAGGTCGTCTTTAAACGACAAGGACTTTCATGTTTTAATTTCTAATTGAACTAGATTCTACTTTTCAATATCCGCCCCTAAGCCCTATAAAAGTGTCTTTAACTGCTTATGTCCTAAATGCAAAGCATTCTTAGAAATGAACGTAGAACAAGTAAACACTGAATTGATTAGTTCATAGGGTTCAATGTCCCATTGTGTCAATTTCTCAAGTAAATACTACCGGCTAGTACCATTTTCCAATCACAAATCCGCCGAAAAATGAAAGTGGAGCAAGTTTGGCTACGAATTCCGCTCAAATACAATACGAGCTCGTAAAGCTTCAAAATAAACTGCATGGGTATGCAATATTCACTGAAACAATGCTAACGAATAGAAAATGACTTTGAGTATGTAAGCTATAAATATATATGAAACAATATGCTATTCCCTCACGTGTAACAAAGCCAAATTATTATAATTTCGTTTCTCCAAATGGCGTCAGAAATCTTTGAGCTCTATCGATTTTTTTTCTGTTCCTTTCGCCTGTCACGTATCGTTCATTTTAGTTTCACTTTGATATGCTTCCAAATTATGCTTCCGCTTGCTCGGGAGACGTGACGTTACGAAGTGTCATAAAGCAGCCATCAATGTCATTTTCCATGCCACACCATCAGTGAAAGACATAGCATTATATTCCGTCTAGAGATGGGCAGGCAGGATGTCGCCATGAGGCTTAATTAAGAACTGAAGACGAGTGAATTCTTCACCACGAATGAGTGCACCTTCAGCATTATTACATTTTCACATATTAAATTACAAGGCCTGACAGAAAATCGGTCGTGTCAGCCTCATCTATTCTCAATTTAACATACTTGTGGAGCAGGTTCCGTTCCGTCTACGAATTTTACAGCTTACAGTAGCAAACTGCAAAGTGATCGGGTTCAAGCCGAATTTCTTGGCTATGGAACGGGACCAACAAAAGAGCTAACAATAGATCGCTAACTTCGGCTAGGAGGAAGGACGCTAGAGATTATTAGGCAAGGTCTCACGTTGTGACTCTAAATAAGCACAGGGCGCTGTATTGGCGCCATGAGACATGACACGGCGAGGATAATGTGTGCAGAGGTTAATTATTATAGAACTAGGTCGACGCTACTGATTAGCTGTTGAAATTTGAAAATTTGTGTGGTGTATATGTTTGTATCTAAGCACATTATTTTATTGGGATCTGAAATTCCAGTTCATCGTTGGGCAGCAGCCTTGCGACCCAATGGCCGGGAGGGCATACCGTTTCCTAAGCATAAACTAAGATGTATGTGTAGCTTGATAGGTTAACGACGATTTACAGGGTATTTATTGTACTTACAAAAAAATGCATCAGCATAATTGACGCCTCCATTCATAATGCAAATTCACAAATCGCTTGAATACATATCACTGCCGCAGTCGTCTGGTAATATGGGATATCTGGTTCTAATCATTACGACTAGGATGCCGTTGTTGCTGACATTAGCATATTTGCATTTTACATGTCAATTATTTCAGTAACTCGTCATCGGTAAAATTTTTGGAGCTGGATATATGATACGCCTGCCCTAGTTTTTATGCACAGATTTTGCATTCTTTTCATGTCTCATTCTTCTCATGTGACTCGAAACTCTAAGCTTTAAAGCCTAAAAGAATTGTTATGACAAATCCCCGTGCTCTTCTCATTTGCAAAAGAACAATACGACGACGTATTTACAAGGAAAAGTTGTTAATGTTGATGAGCTGATGCCTCATGAATGTCGCTGAGCTCTGATTGGTTCATTTTATGGGCTTGTAAGTTTGTGCCAATCAAAACAGTACTAGTTGGATGCCAGTTTTCATTCCATTGCCAGTTATTCCACCAGGTACCTAGAATATGAGTAGTGGTAAATGTAATGTAAATTGTAACCCAGATCCACATACCACAGTTCTGATGAACTTGAGCCTACTTACTAAATACTATTTTACTATGACGTAATATTTCGTCTGTTGGGGAACACCTCATGCTCATTAATCACACCATATCCTACGTACATCTCCGATCTCACATGCCCACGTTCCACAGGGTTATCCGTACACCTCATACCACAATCCCGCCAAGCCAATTAGAGTACTGCGTCTCACGCTGTATAAATTCATTAATGAATTGCCTTTACGCTTGAATCTGCATCGTATGACCATGATCATGGTCATCCGGTAATGAGACCTGTTTCTGTGTGTGTTCATCCCTAATGCCGCCGAAGCTCATTTGGCGTGTGTCTGTCTGATGAAGGTCTGTAAAAATTTGCACAAACTGCATACAAAGCACATAATGTACTATAAATTATGCTAATACAATGTGTTACCTACGCGGTTTAGTACATATATCGCTAGCGTCATGCCAGCAAGTGCGTAGAAATTGGGTAAAGCTAACGGAAGCTACCCCATTCGGCGAATGCACTCGTTGTTCTCGGAAGATACCTATAAAATTTGCTACAGTTTCGCAACTCTGACGTTGGTACACGAGTCTTGCAATTTTCCAGCAATAATTAGGATTGCCGGATCATCCATTACTTCCGAACACATGCTTATGTCTTGGTCTCTGTTATTGTAATTATCTTTGCATGCAGGCACACAGGCACAATAATTTATTTATAAATCCATTCAACTGGTCACGCAAGAGAGCGACGGCCAAACCCAGTTAAAACTAAATGCGCGTACCGAGTCATTTACGCAGCTGTGAGTTAGCTTAGCTGAGTATATGGTCATATCAACATTGATAAAAATCCATTCGGTTCGGGTCAATGCAGAATTGCCGTTTTACCAATGTTTAGCTTTGAAGCAAAATTTCCAAATTTTGTCTGTCAGCTTCGGCCACATTATGTCTCAGGTAGCGAATTTTACCTTTCTGTCCGACGGATTATTGACATCGAACCATATATGGCTCTTAATCGGATGCAATCCACATTGCAACATACGATTCTCAGGGATAAGGAAGGCAGCACGTTATTCCTTATTACATTATCAATATTTAATATTCAAGCAGGAAAAATTCCGGTATGCCTCTGTAATAATAATGGGTTTACCCCTTAACCCTACCGTGTGATAATAGTGTAAACCTAGGTGAGAGAAAACACAAATCATTTAACCGTATTATCGATATAGTAAGTACATGAAACCCATTCATGATTTTTTTCAGTATTTTCCTATGCTATGCTGATACATTTACAAGGCCCTTTGACATTTACAGAACCACGTTATGAATGGTTATGGGTAGACAGCCTAGGTTCAATGTTCAATCATATATTCGATTGAAAGGCTCAGATGTTTTCTTCAAGGCCTATGAGTATCATTAATTCCCGTTCACTTCCGCTCAACGCCAACCCCGCAGTGCTCTTTCCAGTCAGGGCTGAGGGAGTGAACCTCGCAAGATGCAATAAAATTTCTATAATAGTAGATAATAGTTCTAAATCGGAATATTGCATATTGCATTCCAGGTTCGAAAGAAAATGGTTTATTTCTCAATGAGATAATGATTCTATTTATCATCGCGAGAAATCTGTATCACTCTCTTGTTTGGGTTCAGAATTGGCTTAAGATTATGGCAATATTATAAGAGTCGAGATTAATCAAGTAAATTGTGGAAAAATTCTAGCATCTAGGATTTAGGAAGGAAGCGAGCGGAAGCGGAGCAGTCGGTTAGTGAGAATAACATGAGCAGGTAAGGATTTGGAGAAAATACATGGGAATATGCAGGCAGGAGGAGCGAGGATAGGAGTGGGGCTGAAGCGCTAGAGTTGTGGTTTGGTTGCGTGCGGTCACTTCTGCAGAGTGCAGAGAGTTTTTATGCCGGTGTTTGGCCGAGAAGCATTCTCACTCTTGTTCTGTCAGCGGCCGGTCTGTCACTCGTCCACAACGACGCTCCGCCACTACACACATCCCACGAAACGACGCGCTCGAAGCTAATCACTTCTCAACTGACGCCAACAAGTTTTTCATAATTAATTAATTCCTGTATTAGTTCTTGCTACCCTTTTCTCCGAAATCGTTTTCGAGGACATTTTGTGGATTCGGAGGAAATGGTAAATTCGAGTCAGGTGCTGTGTGGTCTCAGTCTGGTGTCTCTGCTTGTGCTCAGCTCCTTGGTCGTGGTGACCAAGTCGGACGGGGATGGACATCAGCAGGACAATTACATGACCACTGCTGAGCTTCCTGACGGTGAGCACGAGGTTCGGATGCGCTTCGGAGACATTCTGGTCAGGGAAGCCTCCGTCACCAGTCATACTGACAAGCGCACCAGGTAAGCTTTCGAATTCTGGTTTCTAAACCCCGTCGTTCGTACTTTGCACTCACGCGTATGTGGTTCAAGTTCAAGTCAATTTAGCTAAATTCAACCATAATGACTATTAGTGATTCACAAGCATATGCTTCATTGCTATTGTCTCAGACTTTTTATCCGGCTCGCTTGGTGTAACCGGAAAGTGAATGCCAAGCTTTTCTAGGAAGGTATCGTACGATCCTTGTCTGCTAGTGTGAGGCTATCTACCTCGACAATCATGTCTCATGTCTAGAAATTGACGCGGCTATTGTCTCAAACTTGTTTCAGTTATGCATTAAATTAAAAATTGGAAACTGGTCTCTAATTAATCGAGTTCACTCGACAAGGATCCCACTGCAAAGTACTTACTAAGTACTTGGCTCAATCAAGGCAGAAATAACTGGTTACCTAGGCTGATTCTCATAAAGCATTTGACCGCAGGTGGTAATCTGGTCAGACCCAACGCCGCGCGACAGTAGCAGTTAACGATTGCATGTATTTTCTCAATTGAGCCTATTTAAATATTCAACACAAGTCTCTTATGGACTACAGTTTGTTAGCAGTTGTTAAGTGACTACTTAACTCGAATCTTGAATCTGATTACCTGAGCCATGCCAAGGCAAGTTGTCATTTATTACCGGCTAGTCAAGCCAACGTACTGGCGTTTGCAAACGTCCAGTACGTAAGAATGCAGCGTAGAGGCGGTGGTCGAGGCATAGGTCAGTTTCCTCTTCGTATATAGATATAGATAGGCCCACATAATTCTGCAATAAATAACTTCCACAGAGCAGAGTGACTGCAGGGCTGAATTTACATAAAACAGGTATTTTCGCGGACTTCACTTTTATAGCTCTTTATGAATGAAAGCTTTCTTATATCATAATTAAGGAAATCATACCACCACCGTCTGTTCACCGACATAATTGAAAATAAAAAACTAACGAGCTTGTTCCTGTCATTCTCACGCTGTAAATTTTCACAGATAAATAAGGTCATTGGAGTCCAGTTGTAGTATTCCGTTCCAAGCACGCTACTTTTAGTATCATGTCTTGTGTCAGTAGAATACAGAGCTTAAAACACATTGGAAAATATTTTGAAGCTTGGAATATGTAAATGCAGGCAATCAAATTCAAATAGGGAATAAACCATTTCGGAGTTTGTCCATGTGCATTAAATTTCAGTGACGTGTTCAAATGATAACCCCAAGTTTAAGTAGTAAAGATAGCTTGTAAATGTTTAGCATTACATAGCGTTTACACAGGCGAAGATATTATGCCAATGTCACACTCTCTCTAATACGTCTGCGGATTCCGGGAATACCAATTGGATCAGGAGATGCTGTAAAGCAATCTTACATTGCAATTCAACTCCTAAAGATAACTCAGCTATCCAGCATTATAATAAAAGATTCGGTCAGTTAGAATGGCTTGGCATATAAAATGCACTGATGTAAGCATTTTATGGTAGCCCACACAAAAGTATGATTCATGCTTCTAACTTCATTACTCGCGTTAGTTATGATGACGAGATGCATTTATATACATTCTTGTGGACCGGACTCATAAAAGCGCTTAAATATCCGCCGTAAACGAGCGTGAAATGCTCAGAGATTTTATAATTAAGTACAAGGCGTTGCATGAAGTATTAGGCTGAGGTTATGATTGAATTGTAAGATTGATGCACAGCACAGGTCACCCAACGCCTCATGCAAAATAGGTAGCTTACCTAAAGCCATTGTCTGGGAAAGCTAGACTTACTTAGCAGCCGAAAATAAACAAGTGAGAGCAGCATGCCGGCTGTAAATGTAAACAAACGTTATGAAATGAAAGGCTCACTAAAATTGATATAATTATGGAAAGCAGGAATTACATTATGTAAATGCCTATAGCATTCAATTTGTTGGCGTGCAGAGAGGGTCAGGGCTGTCTGTAGCTTTTTAATTGTTTTACGACGTAGCAGACAGACGTTTAACGTCAGGCTATTCAAACTAAATGCAATTATGAGAGATATTAAAGATATGCTGCTGAGGAGATTGAGTTTGAAATGAAAGCCCCTTGCAGGCATGAAGGAAAGACGCTTCTTTGCCTCTGAGCTTCGGGACTTTGAGAGTAATGTATCTCGTCAGGAAAATTATTAATTGGGGATGAACCAGGCTCAGCTATTCTTCACAGTGCATCGGCATCTCTCCACAGCATAGAGCATACCGTTGCCATTATCATAGCATATCATAAATATGGGCTTCCTACAATATAATTTAATTTACTTCAGTATCAGGTCATTGGCTCTCTGGTATCTTGGGCTTGTCTGTTTCGGCCTATCGCAATCGATAGTCTTGATTAGACCCGTTTAATGTGCGCTATTTTTATCCTGAGCACTTGGCGAGATTTATGTATTTTGCTATTTGTGGAATTTTTGATTTACTAAATTTGACAATTCCAAAACCAGTGAGAAACGCAATCTGTCGATCCCGAATTGACCAGGCACACCTGTTTTGATACTACTTGGCTCACTAGCTCGACCACACCATCTCCATAATTATTGTTTTAGACGTGGCAGGAATGTAGTTCCCGTGACGGAAAGGTCAGCTTCCTCTGCTCTTATGCCCCATGCCCATCACCCTCAGCCTCATCGTGCGTTAATCATGCCCATTTCCGACCTATAATTACGCTACGATTAATTACTGGAGGCAGAGCGGAATGACAGGATCATGATGAGGGTGAATTGGACGCCCAGCCCTTTAATTTAGCTTCACCTTGTCTCGCCATCGTCGTACACCTACCTATGTAATTTGCCGAATGTCAACTGCACTCCATTGTTATGATTCAACGCAAAAAATTGAATTATACTTTACTACGAAGTTTACTTGCCGTGCAAAAAATTTGGGAGGCGTGTATGCCAAAAATTTGCCTATGTCTGTATACGTAGATTTGTAGCGAAATATTGCAAACTCATGCATCCCATTCAAAGTCGTCGTATCGTACGATGTCTGAGTGAGTGAGGAAAAGTCAATGACGCTCTCATTCTCATAACAAAAGATACCTAGTCATTTACGGGGCTTACCCAGCCTCATCTTCCACGAGACGACGTGAGGAAAAGGAAGTAACAATTCCTCTGTCTCGTCCTATATAGACATGCCTGCTCTGTCGTAAGGCGATCGTTAGCACATGGCGGTAGTTGGCATCGAATGTTTCTATGAGCCAATCAAGGCTAAGCCAGAGCCTTGTGCAAAGAGGTATTTCCGATTTTTTCTCATGTTTTGAATCCCCTGGTCCTCCTAACCAGTAATTTGGCAGAGATATTATTATTATTGAGATGGACATAACAACATGCGGGTAGACAACAATGGGACTTGGCATGAGAGATCGTTGGATTAAAAGGACGGCAAATGCCGCCGTTGCTGCTGAGTGGCTAGGAAGAAAGGCTGGGAAGGAGAGCAAGTGTCGCGCAGTGGCCAAAAGCCTCACGCCACCAGAAATGCTCCAATAAGAAACTTAGAAAATGCTCAACTGTGAATCATGCCAGCCAGCAGCGTCACTATTTGGCTCCTCGTTTCCTCATTGTTGAGCTCTGCATTTCCCCCTGTCCCACCTCCTCCCTTCACTATTATTAGGAGCACCTTTCCTCATAGCGCACTTTTTTTTTTGCTAATGCTCTATCTCAGACCCTGTGCTCAAATAAAAATTATAATAGAACTAATCAGACGATTTGCGGGTAGACAAAATATAGCTCTGTCCCGTAAACGCTTTGGAGCTATGTAGTTGACTCAATTCCAGAAAAATTATTGTATTTGTAAACATACTGGGAATTGTCTTTTGTTTTGAGGCTACTGGGTTTATTTTAAACAATTGGCAATAACAGATGGCTAGGGCTGCGCAGTGGGGAAATAATCATACGTTATAAAAATGAGCGTCCTTGAATTTACCGTACAGATGCACCGAATATGCATGCATAAGTCCGAACTGAAATGATGCATGGTAGTCCGAAGAATGCAAGTTTATAAGTGCATTATTCATTCTCCAGGGTCCATAATGCAGAGGATAATTAATGTTTACTTTAGTGGCTCTGCCCTGAAACAAAGTAGCTAGCTGCTGAGTGGAGGGAGCAAATTCCTCGTTAAGGCTCAAAGGCTCCTCCACGACTTGAGCAGTCTGCATATAAACAAACAATTTTTCATAGGCCAAAAGATGTTGTTGCTTGCTTTAAAATTGGTCGATTCAATTCATAGGCTACTCATAATAAGAAAGGAACACAATTAATAATGACCACATGCATGGCGTTACTTACGGATCCGAGATCCGAAACAAAGAGAAACCACCAGGGAGGACAATAGGTATTCTGGAATGAATGTCCAGGTTGCTCCAGGCAGACTGGAGAAGTCTGTTCTGTCCTATTGTGGTGGTTTAAAGCAGTGGTCCAATGCTTTTATCAAAATTTTGTCATAACATTTTGTAAGGTAACTTAATAAAGACCTTAGCCTTAAAACCCGGGCATTTGAAAGTCATTAACATGCAAAAACTAGCTAATTTCAAAATTTAATGGATGCTCTTTAAAGCGCCGTATTAACTAGCCAGGCTAACATTCCTCTCACCCAATCCCGGCGTCGTATGCTCCAACCTCATGGCAGGTCAATGGAGACGTGTAACAAAGGCATGGCACGCAAACATGTAAATGTCAGTCAAAAAGTCAGAAAGGACGAGCTAGTCGTACTACTAAATGCTAAGCAGAAAATCTCACATTTTTAGTGTCATGATGTGTTTTGCCGATTCAACAAGATTCAAACAATCTATAAGAAATGAAAATGATAGGTCTTTCAGTTGTTTCCCCGTCTGCCATTCCTCAACGGTCCCTGACTCTAATGGCGTACTTTCTTAATAGCACCGGAATCCTGTCAGGGAAGACGTTGTAAATGCTCAATTCTCTCAAAGCTATCCTCTCAAAATTTGCATAAACAAGAACAAAAGAAATTTCGAACAAGGCAACAAAAAAAAACCTCGTTTCTTCATTAATCATCCCATTGTAGGCTGTGAAACAGGAGCGCTTTTTTGCATGTGGTTTCAGCTCTTAAGGAGGGGATAGGGGTACGCCTAGTAAATAACACCTAAATACTTGAAGATGCTGATGTGTATTACAGGTGTTGCATAGTTTCAAAACATTGCATATGTGGATGTTTATGTTGCGTTATAATTCATAAACGATTATTTGTAAAAGCAAGTGCCGTTTTGTTTGGGTCTTGCCTTGCAAGGGCAAGTTTGAAAAAGCCTGCTTCGAGACTGGATTTGTGAGAAAAACGAATTTCTTGTAAAACTTCAATTTTTTGCAGCAAATGGCACACAAAGTTCAAATCGAATTAAGGATTAGAGATATGCTACCAGAACATCATGCGAATTTTTAGTTTTCGATTATGGGCATATGTGATTCGTTTCAGAAATGCCATGTGTGTGCAGATCTGATGAGAACGTCCTTGGTTGTGTTTCACAGGTTGGGTTCTACTCCTACGGCAAGTGGCATCGGGTCCACACTTTCTCCAGATGGTCTACAAGCAGAAGGACAAGACGGGGGTGCGGAGAAAGAACCATTTGGTTGAGTGTGAAGTCATAAATGACTGGGGTGCAGCGGATCAGTTCCGAACTCATTTCCAGAATGAACTACGACGCTCGGGTCTGAGTCTTCAAGTTCCTTCTAATCATCGCAACGTCTCCGTCTTCGAACAGGATGAGTACTTGGAGACTGACGAGAATGAAAATACTGGTCCAATTCCCGGTGACATCATTGACCTCGACCAGGGGTAGGTTAAACATTGCGAAATGCATGCCTGCAGTTTTCCCTACTTAATATTTTTATGATGACTGATTTATCGCTGACAGTTGAAAGCTTAACCTAGATAAATACAAACTGTGATTGACATGACGCCTGTAAATACAAATTAACCATGAATACGTTTATTTTCAGTCTGGAAGATTTCCGTAACGTCACAGTACGAATTTTAAGAAACGATGAAATCGTTGGTGATCTCCAGAGATCCTTTGACATGTATTCTACAGCAACGCCTCTGCAGTCGTCTGCATCGAAAGCAGAAAAAAATTGCCGAGGCTCAGAAAAAAGAAATCCTAAACGAAAATAAGTCAAGGTGAGTATTTTGCGGGTGATCTTTAGCTAGAATCAATTCCCAGAATTTTTTTTTACAAAGTGAATATGGACGTATGAAAGCTATTGTTAGGGCTTCCCAGGAAATTACTGGTCCTTTTGGCCAACGTTTCTGAGCATAAATAGCTATTGATTTTATGACATTAAATTCTGGGAACATCGCCGCAGTTCGTTTTGCTTTCCTGCTTGGGTCAAGTTCATAAGATGTGATTGAGATGAGCCAATTAGGAGAATGTTTTCTTTTGTCACTTGTGTCTGTCCGTTCCGACTGAGGCTGTTGCTACCTACTCTACTGTAGATTGTCTTCTCACTCACACTCACCACGGCGTTCTAGCTATTAAATATTTGCCAACAGCATCTACTTTGGACAAATTACGCCCGACTTCCCGCTAAAGATTAGAATTTATTCTGAGACGTAGAAATTAAGCTTTGATGCAACGACATCACTCAAACGCGAGCCAATGCAGATAAGACTACAGTATATTGACGTGAGAGTGTTTTGATTTTTCGTTTCCACTACAAACTGCTGGTAAATATAACGTCATGTGATTCTCGGAATTTTATTTGCAATTTCGCACAATCACATTTATAAGTATAGGATTACCGTTTCCAGAAAATTCTGACTACGTCTTGTTGAATCTAGCTCTTAATTTTTTACAGTACTGTTCCATTAAACCTTATTAATGAATACGAAATTCCAGAGTACATATTCCAAAGGTTGCGCTTTAAGTGTTCAATTAGAGCAAAACGGATATGCAACAAAGTGAGCTTTTAATGATTAGAGTGTCGCGTGGAGGAGATTATTGCTATTTAAATCCTGGTTGGGGATAACTAACGCACGATCCATTTAGTTGGGGCTTTAATGGAGAGGCAGACTGCTTGAAGCTGAAGGCGATAGTAGATCGTCGTAAGCTAATTGTAAGTGGCATATATGGACTGCTTCGAGAAGCGCGTGAGACAGGCTAATACTTTGTAAGTTGTCCGGCTAATTGAAACTATTCCATGCTGCTCATTGCCCATCCCAGCACAACTAATCTAATGTTGTCCACACCAATTTAGAGCATTTGCTTGAGACTGATGGATGGCTCAGATTTGCACTTCTTTCTTCTTTTCTCCTTTTGTGTAACTCGAGTCGTAGATCGTTGAAAAACATTCAACTTGCTTGCACCAATAATGCTTTACGCTTGGCACGTTATTTGTTCTGCAAGGAACAAAGCTGAGCTGCCTGGTTCATAGATCGTATACCCGCGGCTTGTATTCAATGTGGAACCCAGTAGAATTTAATCTTTAGCCTTGTCTAGAATCTAATCTTGTCTAAAAATAAAATCTTCTAGTTACATAGACTGAATCATATTTATACAAATTGGTGTTGTCCGTACCCACACTCACCCAGTTAACGGAGACTCTGAAATTGACCTTGGGTTTTAAGAAAACAGTGGTGTTGGAAGCCTTTGAACGGTGTTTCCGTCTACGAATCTTGACTAATGTTTGTGGGGTGTGTGTGACGATTGGTACGCAGGGTCAAGCGAGGATTATTGCAAATGGTGGGCATTGTACCCGGAACGCTTTGGTGCGGCGTGGGAACGACGGCTGACAAGACTTCGACTATGGGAGCTCACGTGGGAGCGGACCGATGTTGTCGGTCACATGACTCCTGTCCATTTCAGCTTCCGGGGCTCTCCACTGAATTCGGACTCTTCAACTACCGAACACACACTCTCAGCCACTGTGCTTGTGACGAAAGGTCACCCAAACTCTTTTTTCTCTCAATTTTTTTTACCGGCTATTCTCAATACCCTTTTTGCACTGGTCAATACATTAGACTAGAAACCTAACCCGTACCTCTACTTATGATTAACCCGATTCCAGCAAAACCCATCGAACCCAGCATGAAACTCCATGGGTCATGCTAATGCCATGCTACTAGTTGTACGAAGTCAAAGGTCTTAGTTAGTGGACCTGAGCATGGTATGTAAATGTAAATATTCCTCTGGCTTGATTGGCGAGGTCTGGGCTGAGCAATGTGCAAATAGATTGGTAGTGGTTCAATGGGATTAATATGATTCTTCAGCTACGCTACGCCGAGTGTATAGTACACAAATTATGTCCGATTGCTCTGCTCAAGATGTTGTGGTACTCCGCTCCCTGTGTACATACTTATTGTGAGTGACATTGCCGCTGCCTTATCTTCGGTGGCAGTTTTATCGTATTACACTTCTCTGCTCCTATAACCACTTCATTTCCGTGACCTTTCCTTATTGGTGTTGATCCGACGGCTTTATATTACGCTAGATTAGTCATCAATGGTTAAGTGGAAACAAGCGGCATGATACGCATCCTAAAGCCCCATGCACGAGCCACTGGTTTTGGGTGCTTTAAAGACGCGAAATAGGCGCCATATTTGGGTAGGCAAAGTCGCGAATCATCTTGTGCACTTGTTAAGAATTGCATACGTATCACACTAATTGTGATTGACATGAAAGGCGAATTGCAAATATGCGTCTACAGTATTGTGAGTAGACAAAAGCAGCCGTAGCCTCGGTCTGAGTTGGCGGTAATTGGGACTAATGGACGAAAGAAAGCATGCTCACTAGGCTCTAGGCTAGTTAAATTGGCATGTAACTAATCCATGGGTCGTATCGGGTAGCAGCCGGTCGAAGCGGGAGTTGGGAGATGCCTTCCGGGTACCTGGAACCCAATGGTGCGGACGCGGCTTCTCGGCAACAGAGATGAAGCAACTGGGCGGCTTCACGGGAGCGGACAAGTGTTGCCGATTCCATGACACGGCCTGCCCGTACTTCATCGAGGGCTTTGGGGAGAAGTTCGGGCTCTTCAATTGGAGAATGTATACCATTAATCACTGCACTTGTGACGAGAGGTAAAATCACTGTAACACACATTCAAATAGATAGACGGCCTTACCCCAGCTCCCTTCCCTAGTGCACCGAAATGAGTCCAGGCACAAAACCTCCGGCTTCTCCTTAATGAAATGTCTAGACCCAAAGACATAAATTCTTCCTTTTGCTTTCTACCACCAGCTCCAGATTTCTTATTCAATTCTTTCTTCTACAAGTTAAGTTCCTAGAGTAGGCTATCCATATCCGATCCAGACAGAAGAGGTAGGCAGGCTTCGACTTAATAGAAATCAAATCAGTGGCAAGATGGACTACCAGGGTCTCCTCTTGATTAGCTCGTCTACTCCAGGACATTCGAATCCTGGTCGGATCGTGCCTCGTCAATAGGCTTCGCCTGAAAACATTTTCGGCAGTTAAATAGAACGGTTTTAGCTTACCGAGAATACGCGCTATACCAATGAAACAGCAAATTGGGTTTCAATATGCGAAATAGTGGGATTTTTGCTTGGCTCCACTTAAGATTAGTTTGAGATTTTAAGTCAATAGAATTGGTCAGGATCTATTGGCGTGCCCCGGTTCTGACTGGAGTCAAGGAGAGGTTTATTGTTTCATGAATCGGAGGGATTTGGGAGGTGAAGGGTTCGTCGGGTAATCATGAGGTAGCAGAAGAGGGACTTAGGAGAAAGAATCATTTTTTGGTAATTCGGATACCTCCTGGAGACAGAGCTCAACTATTCCGGTTCAAGGCACTTGAGACGAGAGGGAATTCATAGCTTTGCCTGGATAAAAGCAAACTTGGACCAAGTCAGACTGTCTCTCTGTTTTCTGAAGCATCACTCTATCACTCAGCTCCTCATTTTCCGCTGATCCTCTTCCTTTCCCTCCGCAGATCAAGACTCATTCCCAGTCTCAGTTCCATTGTGTTTACGAAACTGACGATTTGTCATGACTAAGGAGATAAATACATCTCGACTCCTGTCACTCCGCTTACAGACCTCCTCCATTGTCTTCAGATCATCTTTCTTCAGTGTAGCTTTTAGGTTCGGCGACCACTGGCTTAATATCATTAATATTATCATAACTTCATGAGGCAATCGTATATCTCTGCAATAACTCTGACTTCCACGATGAGTCAAAAGCAGTCGGCGGCTAAACGTACAGGTAGTCACTTAAGAACTCCAACTGCAGATGAGAATGCCCATACCATGCCTGGTTCAAGGTATTCTGCAATGAAAGCCCTAGCTAACTGAAGGGCTCCTTGTAGTCTTCCAGGGTTTAAAGGCAACGGTTTTTATGACGTTTGCGGATATTGTTGTTGTTAACGGACATTGTTTTGGCTCGAAGAACCATACGTCCGCCGCATTTTTCGTTCTGTTGCTATTTCGGCGTTTCTTGATTCGAACGTTCAACAAGATAAATTTTTCCGATTCTTTCGACTGTACTACAGCCCTGAGCACCTCTATTAAGGTGAATTAAGTGATTTGAGCATTGAGGACATGATAGGCCTTGGCATGGTTCTTATCTCGAAATCAGATTGAGTCGGAGAGATGGGAGAAAGCCGGGCGAAGCTGGTCTTTTGTCCACACGCCCGTCTTATCTCCGACTCTGACATGGTCCTGGTGCGGAGTGGGAGTGTTTTATGAGACACCCCTCAAGGACTTTTGGCTCAGCACCATTCATTCACATGTCAGGTGGGGTTACAAGTGAACAATGTCATGCTCAATTACTCTTCTGTGAACCGACGCGACGGCTCTTTCTGGCCGCTTACATCCGTGTAGAGGCGGGGATGAAGTGTGCGGCTCGAGTCAATGCCAAAGTATTTCTCTTCCTCTTGAATAGACCACCGACACAGAGCGCGGCCGCCGGTGCGGTGGTGTAAGGCATTTCCGCTTTTCGTCGGCATGTTGGGCTTGGTCACTTAGATCTTCGATTTTATTTTGAAATTAGTATTAGTATACCTCTTTGCTGATTTTCCGACAATGCCATTCTAATGATGCGCAATTTATTGAAGCTAAACCAGACGAAATCGCTACCCGGGTAAAAATAATCAGATAGAAGCGTCGTAGAACAAGTCAGTCGCTGCCATAATGCATCCGTTTTAACCTTCGAAGCCTGCTATGTTAGATAGATAAATATTTTCTCATGACTCAACATCCCTCATCTCCCGTGATCCACGATATGTAATTGAGAAATTCCATTCGAACATGGGAAGGGTAATAAATACATAGCGGAAAATACAGTTATTAATATGATTCGACCTAAGAAAAATCGAGCTCTTGTGGCCCAAAACCCAAGAAACTCTGGGATAAGTAATATTTTCAATAACGTACTTTGAATTTGGATAAATAATTGTGAAAAACCTCAGGGGGCACGGAAACAGAAGGCTTTAATTATAGACGCTGGATGAGATCAACGAAGTATAAGCCTAAATTAACCAAGGAATCCCCTACAATCGCCTTCCGGCTTCGGGGGCTCAAAAATACGATTCAATTTCGAATAATGTGAGCTTTCCCCGAGACTGATATCGTATTGCTATCGCTTTCTAATTCGAATGTGTGGACAATGCACGCCAGAAATTGATGACTTCATAAATATTAACGGGTATTGTACAGATATTACTCCTGCATCAAGGTACCTAACTTTTGTTTTCTGATCATTGGAAAAGTTTTAGTTCATGCTACATGCAGTAAATCGAAGTAACGCTATTTGGTGAGGTCATGCCATTTCCGTTCTGTCGTGCTGAAGGTGTACTTCAGAGCTAGCTTTGAGTTTCGTTGTAGGTTAGGTATCATCGACTGTATATTATCTGATTCCCGTTTCAGGCTCTCTGCGTCTGGTCCTGATTTGATTTGGAAGAGGCTGATGATGAGAGCGAGTGTTTGGGAGAGATGAGGATTTGGAGAAGGGAAAAGGCGTGCATAATTCCCGTTTTTCCGTGCATGGAAATGACGGGAGGGTGCTGAGGGAGAGCAAGGGGAACAAATCAAGTGGCTCCGATAAACTCCCAATTTTCGACCATCATCTCATTTTTCTTTCCCAAAAACTTTTCTCGGGTTGCGGAATCAGATCAAGTGCGTCTCTAGTCAATTTAGCCTCGACGGGTTGCTCATTTCAAGTTTGGTCTTGCCATTTAGGCCATAAACTTTGCAATCGTTTGTAGCCAAATTTAGATGGACGATGCTAAATATTGTTGCCTTTTCATAATTTTTACCAGGCTTTCCGTGGGTACCCACTACCCACAGAACGTTGGACTCGATAAAATGTATTTAGTTTCCTTTGACCATCATTTTTTGTTCTCCCGAGTCCCCAAAAACTGGAAGTCTTTTTTTTCTGTAACATAAAAATTGGGACAAATGAAGTGTGAGTTAATGTTGGTCTTTGGTCTTGTGTAGCCGATGAAAGAACGGTCTAGACTGTATCTAATTCCATTCTTAGTTCTGCGGACAGAAGGGTCTATTAATGCGTAACCTCTGTGCTTGAGTGAAAGGGAGGCTGCAAAGCGGAGTTTCTCCCCAGAATGATTCAATGCTTCCAATTTTTCCAGTACCTTGAGCCTGGGTTCGTTTTCGTGGTCATCTCTGGCCATTAGTCCAAAGTCCCCTCTGCGTGCCCAACAGAGTTTCTTTTTTGTGCTGAACAATGGGTTCACTAATTGCATGAGCTGCGTATTAGGGAAAGGAGAGAAAGTCCTGGACTGGCGTCTACTTCCACTTTCGGAACTTTTCCTGTGCCAGCATCCAGGAACACTCTTTTCTCCCCTCCACTTTTTCTTCGTGCTCCGCAATTCCGCTCCATTTCTAGCCTTCTGTGGCTGGAGAAGAGGGAGGGCGGGCAGAAGAAATCCAATTATTACTTTCTCTGTCCTTGGAGGCAAGTGTCAAAAAGTCAGAGACACGGCTAATGGCTCAGGTCCGTCCCCATCTCTTTTCATTACCAGACAAAGCCCTAAAATCCAAGGTCTCCCACTCGATTCCAACAGGAGAGGCGGCTTCCGTGTCCAGCCCTATTAAAAGAGTAACTACTTCAAACGTAGTAAATAAATACTTTCCAACAGTCAGAAATCATCCCTCTCCTTTTTCAAGCACACAAGATCAGGAGTTTATCGAATCATCGTCATTTGACGTGTCTTCCTATGGTCGCCGACGAGACGTTCAACCAGTTCACCTTAGAATTCATGCTGAATTTAGTCCGAAATCAATTTCTTATAACCTTTTTCGAGTTAATGGGTTAGCAATCGACGAAATCTAAAAAGAGAACTGCTAGATAGAATCCCAAATGGTAACAATTTGCTAATGTCTCGCGGTCCCCCTTAAGAATTGAAGCTCGGATGGGGGTGTGTTTCAGGTTCAAGCCATATTCTGGTGTGCAGGTCGTGTTTATCGCCGTGTTCACATGATGATGGATTACTGTTTTGAGTTTAGGCGTGGATGGATGGATTTGTAAACAGTACAATGGGCGGATGAGTTGCGGGATTACAGAATTCTGAGAACTCCATAACACGCCTTGTTCTAATTCTTGAGCTTCCAATGATTGACTAAGGTTAGGCCTTCTTTTAGATGTTAATCTGATAACTTCTGCTATGCAGGTAACAAACAGAGGCTCTGTTTTGTCCTTGGATATTTTGGTTTAGCCTCATCTTTGTATTTGTTATTTCCCGATTTCCAATACCAGCTCATGGGCTGTGTTTTTCAGAGATTGCTTTCCTGCTGAGAAGATCAAAAGCTTTTTGATGAGGTTAGGTTAGCGGAGTCTCCCGGCTTGGTCTAATGATCATATTAATAATGACTCGGCAGAGGCAGAGTAACCCAGCCGATGCGATGGAAGGCCGGACTGTTACCCCGTGCTGAGAATACAGATGCTTTATTGTGGGTATTAGAGACAATATCCATGT
This sequence comes from Ceratophysella communis, assembly GCA_009869905.1. NCBI lineage: Eukaryota > Metazoa > Arthropoda > Collembola > Poduromorpha > Hypogastruridae > Ceratophysella > Ceratophysella communis. The sequence continues at coordinate 549 of VNWX01000503.1, read as the reverse complement.
TTCCGTTTGTTCGAACAAAACGAGCTGTTTAGAACAATGACTAGTAATAAGATCCTTTATACATAGGAAGGTCTCTAAGATAGTATTTAAAATCTTTATTTAGATATTGCTACCGCAGTAGAATTTTCATTTATTTTAGTTCAAATGAAAGGCCAGTTGGTTTATCGTCGTCGATCCTAATTCGTACAAAATAGCCCTTGCGCGGCACGACGTTTCGGGAATCTTGTGAACCCGTTATTGATAATCGACGTATCTTCAATACCAGGAATTCAGAATTTTGAATAACTGTGCATTCTTTTTAGTGATGTTTCTTCCTTACAAACGAAACTTGCGGTGCCCTGCATGGGCTGAGCCAGGGGTTGGAAATAATAAAAAAGAAACAGAAATTTTTATTGCTTCCTCATAAGTCAGTAGAACTTGTTTTCCAGTCTGTCTGTGTCGAATTCCATCATCCTAAATAATAAGATAATAACAGATACTCCAGGTATCCTTTTATGCACCTACTCAAAAAACAATTTTCCTTTCAACTCATCTCTCCAACAATCAAGA
>VNWX01000502.1:0-21280 GCA_009869905.1 Ceratophysella communis | reverse complement strand
TAATCAAGAAATTCAGTGGCAAAAGCTCCAAGCCGGCCAGTTGACTAGACCCGGATCCCTAGCAAGCATATTCTTAGCTGATTCAGGACGGAAGCACGATGGAGAAACGCTTCGGTTTGGTAGAGGTGCGGCGAAAGAGTTCACTCTTCAACATTCTTTTACTTTGGCTTCACAACTGGAATCAGATTTATCTAAGCTAATGTAAAAATCTCCTTTGATAAAAATTATTTATCTGATCTGCAGAATACGGCTGTGGAGGTAGACGAGACTTTTACCTTTCGATTGTACATAACCAAAGCCCAGCTTCAGGCTCTTGCCAGAAAGTCAGTTGGTGTCGGTGGATATCTGGATTTGAAGATTAGTCGCGTCTCCTTTCAACACGGATTACTTAAAAATGTTGCCAACTCATTGTGAGTGCCTAGTTCTTAATGCTTATGCTTATGCTTAGTTATAAATCCTTATGCTTTGAAGTGTCGTACTTAAATGCACACTTAATGTTTCAGTGAGTTGAAAATTCTTGCGTACTTTGACTGGCGTTGAAGTTTACTACCCAGCAAAGCTTGCACCTCGACCACACCAGCAATGCAAGAACGGCGTTTTCATTTCCGGAATGGCCTTCTCCTTGCTGGCGGATGGAATACCTCAGATTCAGGTGCCCAATATGGTCAAATACCGGACCTGGCCATGTTATGGGCTGCCCAACATTGAGTCAGCCAACTGGTGTATCGGTAATCGAGCCAAAGTCCCAAACCCACCTGTCCTCAACATGTCTTCATGGCCCGACTCGGCAGATGAATTGAAAATTGATATTACCATAACACAGTACACAAGTACGGAAATATGTAGTAAACAATTACAAGATTTAAATTGGGAGGATCTTGATTAACAGTCAGTTAATGCTTACTAGAGCCAGAGCTGACGGAGGTGAACGATTTGCCAGCTTTGCTCTCGAGTGCCAACACCAACAGTAACGCCAAGTACTTTCTGTCGGACAACCTTTCGGACGTGTCCATTCTATGCGAAACTGAAACGTTTCCTGCTCACCTGTTCATCTTGAGCCGTACGTGCAGTAAAAACTGTAATAATGCCTGACTTCCTTCAAGCCTTAATTCATTTACCAATGATGCATATGCAGAGAATAGTTCAGTTTTCGCAAAGATGTTTGAGCACGAGATGACAGAGTCAAAGGAGAAGCGTGTGAAAATCAAGGACGCCAAGTCTAACACCGTTCGAGAAATGCTGCGCTTCTTTTACACCGGAAAAGTTGGAAACTTGGACGACATTGCTGCTGAGCTTTATACATTGGCAAACAAGTACATGGTTGAAAATTTGAAGGTTCTCTGTGTCCGATCTTTGATTAAAAACGTGGACGCGGAAAATGCTGTTGACATGTACTGCTTCAGCCGTGGAAATGACATTCCTCGTCTGACCACAGAGGCAGCACGCGTAATCGTGGCGTAAGTTTTCTAATCAAGTTTCATTTAATTTAAGTAACCCTAACGTTTGTTTTAATATTGCAGAAATAAGACACAAATTATAAAGACCTACGATGATCTCCGGGAATTTATGAAGACTGTAAAAGGACCATGGGCCGTTGATCTCTTTCAATTACTCTGGGGTACTACTTAAATCTGGAGATAATACCTGTGCGAAGAATTAGATCAAATGATCTGTAAGCTAGGCCGCTGCCTCAACGCCTGTAAAATGTATTCAATAGTCAACTGTTCAAAAAACCGATTTTCGATTTAGATGTAATTTGTAAACAAGAAGCAAACTATATTTTTTCTCTGTATAACTGTCCAGTATCAATTAAACGCACAAAAGGCTGATTTATTATATCAAAAACATTGAATTAACAATCAATAAAACAAACTACATAGATAAACTTGAATTTAATTTTTTAAGGAGCTAAATTGCATATCGTATCTCATACTTAAACTTGCCTAACACACCTGCCTATTAATTAGTTTTCCGTGTGCCAGGGATTCGAACACCTATTTGCAATAATCATTGACATTCAGATTCCAGCCAATTGTTCGCTCCCGACGCCGATTGACTTCCTGGAAATACGTATGGAGGGGCTGAAAGTAATTCAGCATCGATGTCACGTTGAGACCATCTTTGATACCAATGAGACGGAGCAGATCTCTCCAAGATTTGGAAGAACCAGCTGACAGCATTTTGGAAAGCAGTTCGCCAACCGCGGAATTGCTCGATAAATCACAAGCTCCAAGGTCGGTAACACTCTGAGAGCTCTGTTGACCGGAGGCTAGAAGACAAAGGGTTTCAAATATTTGAAATTTCAAGACGGACGTGAAGAAAGTCTCAATACTGTTGGACGGTGTAGACATTAAATCGGGATAAGCAGCGACGTCGAAGTCTGTTGATTTACGAGATCCTGGTGGCCGTGTGCCATCGAAGGAACTCTTAATTTTCCACCAATGGCAATTAGAACTAGGTATTTTCACTCTTTCCGTGTTAAACTTCCAGAAACCACTGATTGAATGCCAGAGCTCGTGTGAGTGTCGGAAATAATTGGAAGGCTTCGTGGTACAGTTCGTTTAACCTTGCTGGAAGGTCTTCGGAATATTCCGATAAAAGCCCCATTCGCCGTAGATACAGCGAATTTGACGTAGCCATAAGCAGGGCTTCTTCGGCTGCCTTGTTAATTGCTGCAACAGTTAATATTCGATTAAGCTTTCATTCAATTACCGCAATATCAAAAATTGATTACAAAAAATCACCTGGCGTCACTGGTTGACGGAATAGAAACGACTGTCGCTTCGCTAGAGGCTTCAAAGCCGCCTGAATCAAGAATCGATTCACTGTTTTCAAAGTGACTTCGTTCGCAGCACCGCAGAGAGATAATCGAAAATCAGTGGAGCCTTGCAAACTAAACAATTTCGGAGTGCAATCAAAGCTCTGAAAATGCTTCGGCTTTATGAAGAAGGACTCTAACCAAAAAGAAGGGGACACCGTGGGAAGGCCCATTGACGAGAGAAAGTCGTCTGCAAATTTGGCCATTGAAACCGGGGAATAACGACGATCCAAGAGTTCTTCTGTGATATTCAAAAATGGCTTCCCAGGATAGGGTCTCGTCGCCTCAGCTACTACGGAACATTCTATGTTCTCAGGATTCGAATAGACATTTTCCAAATATTGACTTGGAATAGCGCCATTATCAGGCAATTTTTCAGCTTCGAATAGAAATTGGAGCTCCCCACGAAGATAGGCATGGAACTCGTGGTAAAACGGCTTGAGCTGCTCCCAAGCGTCTGTCAGCACTTTGGAAATGTCTTCCTCATACGTTGAAGTGAGCCAGTAAGCACTGGCTTGAGGAAATTTATTTAAAATGGCTTCTTCGTTCATAAGTTTCACAAATGCCGGATACAGTGGTTTCACTTGGTTTCCCACTAAAGCGTGCAGCTCAGCCCAGTTCTGTCTGTTCATGATTTTCTTAGTACAGTAATGCACATTTTTGGGAAGTTGATGATCAAAAGTTGCAAAATGCTGGGTGATGTTCTCGAACTTGCCAATTACCTCAGTCTGAATATGCCTAATACTGGAGCGCATATCCCTCAAGTTCTTGGTCTTGTGTTTTGACAGCAAGTAGACTGGGAATTGATGAGTGACTCTGAGTTTTCTGGACAGAACAGAGCTGTTGAAACTTTTCCAGGGAAGAGCACTCAGCTTGGCTTTCAAACTTTGAAGCATCACTTCATAGCTCTCTTCACTCCGGTCGCGGTCCAGACGAGATCTCTGTTTCTGGGCCTCATCTAATGTGGAATTCTGAATCAGATTCCAATTCTCTCTATTGATTCTATCAAATTCCAGTTGGAGTGAAGTCTCGGCCGTGTTCACGTAGTCCAGCGCTTGGGCCTTCAAATTATCTCGTGTGGCTTTATCGTAGATCAATTTCACAACCAAGAGAAGCAAAAGAATTGAAATAATAGACAGAATCACAACCCACACCTTCCAACTAATTTTGCAGCACATTTTTCAAGGTTTGATTAATAAATATGAGCTACACTGGACAAGGAGTGCACAAATGGAGGATGGCCGGACTACGTTCAAATGCTATACAGTTGGACGAGATCTCTGAAATTCACCCCTTCAAGTTATGTTTCAATTCATTAAAAGTCCCATCATTCATCATTCAACCACTTAAGATTGAGTGGCTATATTATTATGGTTTATCGTCCGCCAGTCAAGCTCAACATGTATGTATTTTCATTCTCTTCACTCGGAAGCATCTGGGATTGAACTTTTGAACGCTACCTACTTCTGGAGTTATGGCTGGAGTCCAAATGAGAGTTCATTCACTTGTGTGTGTGTGTGTGTGAACTGTGAAGTTTAGAGACTGGACTTAAAACCAGAAGTATGAGGCAAATTATGATACAGATCATCAGAAAATTGCAACTTGTGCGTACATTCTGTGTAGTTTCCTTTCAGCTGTTAAAAAGTATAAAATAACGACTTTTGGCTGTGCCTGTGATGCAGTTAGAGCTTGTAAGCTATTAATAATGATAGTAGTGATTGAATGTCATCATAAATCTCGTTTATTTTTGTACCAACATAGCATGTTGCCCAAAACGCTAGTTTTGGTTCTACCGCAGACCCCGTTTCAGCCTCCCTTGAGCAATGATTCGTAGGCTTTTAGCCTTGATGTCCTGTCGTCCCGGGATCTTAAGGTCAATGATTTCCTCGTCTTCAGAGTCATTTTCAACTGCAGGCGTACCGACTCGAACTAAACGAGGTGGGATTGCTGCGGGTTTCACGTAGGAGCCATAAATTTTTGACTGGTGGTTGGTCGAATAGCGACTCGAGAGACTCCACTTCATCCATCAGTCTTTTGGTTTTCGTACAGATCAGTTTCATGGTGCTCGTAAAGTCAGGCTTCATTCTATGTCGTCTTTTGCCTTCATCCAATTTGTCCAGGATGGACAGAGCACCAAGACGGAGTGTCACGATTAGGTCGCCATATTCTTGCAGTGTCTTTTGCAGCTCGTCTACTTCTGTGTTTACTGTAGCCCTATCTTCTTCCAGTCGGCTCACTCGTTTGTCAAAACTGTCAGTTAGGAGCAGTGAAATTAGGTAATTGTATTTTTAGAAAATGGGCTTCGATAACGACCGATTTGCTATCCTTACTCTCGCTCAATTTTATGACCGGTGAAGCTGAAATGACACAGAATCAACTGCAAGTGATCTCGCTGATGTAAAAGCAGATCACGCAGCTCTTCCTTGGAATACTGTTCCTGTTTAAGCCGTTCACCCAGGTCCATTACATTCTTGTAGCTGTTGAAAAAACGGTGACCAAGGGTTAGTTTAATCGGTAATGCGATTGCGCTGACTAGCAGCTCCTCACCGTGCCGGTATAAAAGTCAAGTTCGGGACCCGCATGACTTCAACGATTCTTCTCGCCCGGTCTTGGAACTTCTCAACTTCTTGTCGTTTCAAACGAATCGTTTCTATAAAGTCAGTCTGGGATTGTGTGTATTCCACGCTCTCCATGTACTTCTTCGGCAAAGCAACGGGATTTGCTGTCTGATTGTTGTTGGCTTCCAGCACTTTTTGCACAGCCTTAAGAAATAGATTATGACTAAAGATAAGTCGGTTTTGAAATAAATACCACTGCTTTGAGCTTACCTTCTTCATTTTAGCCATTTGTTTCCGGCGACGCCTTCGGTTTTCAATTGCTTCTTTTTCGGTCAAAGCGAGATTCTTAACTGCCTCGTCACGAAACTAAATGGTAATTGAATTTAGGGAAATATGTTAATTGGGCCAATACTTTAGTCAATATTGAACTATATGCCTCCTTACGTAAACAGCATCATCCAGCATTTTCTGCAGGGATTTCAGTTCTTTCTGCAGAATTTCTACTTGAGTTTCCAGTGCGGCCAAAGCTGGATTGTACTTGCCTCTTTCGTCGCGAAGAATGTAATTGACATCGCTGTATCTGCCGTTGAGGATGCTGGCAGTCTCCAGTTTAACTGTGCATTTTAATGTCAATTACGGTTTGAATTTTATTGATCTGGAGTAAAGTCTGTTTTACCTTTCATTCTCTCGATCAAATTTTCAACACGATGGAAATTCTTGATGGCATCCACTTCCCAGGGAAGTGTTCCAGGCCGAGGCCATTTTTCGATCTGCTTGACCATTCCCTCCGCTTCTTCCAGAAGAACTTTCTTCTCACTGAGCGTGCATACATAGGTATTCAATCGTTTCGAAATATCAAAGAGCTTGTCGTCCAACCAAGCAATCGCAATCTGAAAATCAATTGAAGTCACGTGTCATAAGATTAGCATGTAACTCTGGAATGCTTTCAAAGGTTTTCAGTTGCCTACCCCAGGAACTCGGTCTGTCATGGCGAGCTGGAAAACTCGATGGGAGCGGAGAGCATTTTGAACTGCGGCTTTCTCGGAATTGAGTGCATTCACTAATTTCAGTCTCAGTGCATTTGTCTCCTGATATAAATCTTGTAAAACGGAAGTGGCTCCCAGACGAGATTCTTCTAGTTCTTCTTTTAGAACTCTGTTGTAGCGATCTGAAATGGCAAAAACAAGATAAGTCGTGCATTCGATATATTTTCGTAGCCCAGGACGAGCTTGATTTAGTAATTTGTTCACCTTTCAACTGAATTTTAATTCGTAATGCTTCGATTTGATCCTGAATCGGGATGACTTCATCTATGACAATCACTTCTTTCTTGGGATCCTGTGGTTTAGGTATTAGGCGTCCATGAGTGGACAAAACGCGGTGGGCAAACATTGCTCAAGTCGAGTTCGAATTTAGTTTTTTTAGAGACGAATTTTGAAGTAGTCGTAAAAGTTAATTGTAAAACGTTAAACAGGTTAACTTAACGCAAATTTTGTCATTAATGCTGTAGGAATTTAAGAAAACTTTTAGGTACTAGAAAGGTATAGTTCCAAGTTTGCTGATCCAATATTGTTTGTAAATGCAACTGTATCATCGATTTTCGGCAATTTCCAATGGCTACGTTAATACGAAGACAATATATTTCCGAATCGGCGTCCATTGTGGATTGAACTACTATTTTGAAGTTTTACACTTTGTCTGTGTCGAGCGTATGGTTAAATTCATAATGGGGTTATTATGATCCAATGAGCCAAGTGATTGACAGGCATTAATTAATCTTACGAAACGCTCAAATTTTATTTACGCTTCATGTGATGGGTCGCACAAGAATCACAAAGCCATGAAGGGCATGGACAACAAAAATATATTAAGGTACATTAGTTGATTAGATTTAGCGACAGGTACCAACGTAAATATTCATCACGTGGAAATAAATCATTTGATTAAAAATTGTATTTGGTAAATTGTATTCGTTCGTAAACCAGAAAATTTTGGAGCTATAAATAATTCACGAACTGAACACCAGCGGCGGGCAGAGTATGGAGCACTGAAGTAGCCTTAAACATTTTTGTTAGCTGCATCATTCCGAGAATTGACGTCCTGGACTGTCGAACTCGGAACAGGAACTTTTGCCTTGCCTTCCAAAATTTTGCGATAGTGAGATCCAATCCAGTAACACTTTCCACAGCCAGTGCAGACATAGAAGTAATCCACCAGATCCAAAACTGGACCAGGAATTGAGCTGAGCCCAACCGTCGCTCCTACGAAAACCGAAGTAGGTTTTATTGAGAAGATATTCAAGAAATTAGGAGTATAACAAACAAGTTTATTGAGGAACTCACCACTTGGAGTCTTCAAGACTCGATTTGGAACATCAGGAATGAGATCAGACTCAGGGAGGATCTTCCATCCACGTGAATCTTGCTGAGCCATGACATTGACCAGAGGTGAGGATGAAGGAACAGGGTCTTCTTCAATTTCCAAGCTGCCGCTTTCCGTCTTACGGAAGTCATGAGAATGAGATCGATGATGACCATAGAGCCATACCATTTCTTTCATGGATAACCCAGATACTTTGTGGAAGCTGTTTGCGTTGCAGCACTACGGATGAAAGAAAAAAAATTACATTTAATCCCGATAATAAAGCGGTAATCTTGTTATTTCGAACGTGCGTTAATCACTTACTTGGCAGCGTGAATGAATATCGGCGTTGGTGATGATCACGTTGAAATAAGTCAACACCTCTCGCAACTGGTCTACCAACGGTTCAGCAGACACGGAGAAGCAATGTCCAATTGGAACGTACGACGACAACTACTCAAATATTATAGCAATAAATATTTTGGCAAATGAATTAATCTGCGAGTAATTTAGTTACCTGTTGATGGATTTTGCCACTTGTAACGATACAGCGATTTTCTTGGAGAGCGTAGTGAGCTGCCCGGGTGTGAGAATCCAAGTTGCTTAGAATTAGCGTATCTATTCCACAACAGCGAAGCTGCTTTCCAAGACCTATGATTGACGAAATAGTACCACAATATTACAGATACGCTAAAGTAAAGGTAGCTGGCAAAGGGGAAAATGTTGGTTATAATTATACTCGGTTATACCTTGAAGCATATTGTCGCAGACCAGTTTGATTTCACTCACACTTCTAGGAGAAACGAAAGGACTTTCTGGCGGTAATACGTTGAGGCTTTGAGCCGCTGACGAGATAATTTCAGTTCGGGAAAGTTTCTTGCGGTCACCCTTGACGCTAGCATTATGACCATGAATGACAAACTTCCGGACCAACTCCTCAAAATTGATTCCTAATTCCAAGGCTCGACGTTTCATCATCTCAAAAACATCAAGGAGGCAATATGCGTCCGTAGCCGCATAGATAATCTGCGACTCTCGCAATGGACGTTTCTCCCAGTCAGAAAACTGATCTTCCTTGTTGAGAGTCAGCGAAGTACAACAGCGTACTAGTTCGCTCAATCCTCCCCCTTTGAGACAAACAAACAGGCAATTAAACATACAATTTTTACTGGAACTAAACTAGGTTCGTTCATAATAGTGTATTTCTATGTAGGTATTCTTTTACCAGCTCCAGATCCTGGGAAGGGATAGAATTCAGCGTTTATTTTCAACAATTCCTTTGAGAGGCTCGCAAGATCCAAAATGCATCTAAATTCCGATTGAATGCCTGCCCAGGCTGGAAGACTACGGCCTAAGAAATGAGTACACTGTGAATTTTTTAAGGAGACAAAATAGAATAAACGGAATACGAGTTGATTAACATACTGAGCATTCTCAAATCACTTTGAAGTCCGTATCCGATCTTTAAGATTCTCTAAAAAAACGTAAATCAAATAGCTTAGTAGTCTTAAGCTACACTATTTATTATTCCATGGATTGGACTATTGTTCTAACCTCATTTGCAAAGAAGTTCTGCAAAAGGGCTTCAGAGCGTTCCGTCAACGTTTTGTTTCCAATTAAAGCTCGTAATTTGCACATATCGATCAGGAAAATATCATCGGCAATCGCTACTTGAATCAATGCCACACCAGGTTGTGCACTTAAAAAAAAGAGTCGATTGCTCCATTCATTTTCGGTAAACCATCATCTTAGTGGTTTGTGCTTAGTCAAGCTCACCTCATCATTGGCTTCCATTCACAGTCAATTCCCACGACAATCCCAGATGACATTGCCCCAGTGCTACTTTGGGACATCTGAGCGGCTTTCAAATGCTGAAGAAAAATGTCAATTCCTTCTGTTGTGTCCAAAATCTGGATGCTTGTCACTGGGAGCCGTGATTTGTAATAAATAGTAGCATCAAGGGATGTGTCATTACGATCAATTGGATAGACATGACTAATCGGATCAAAGCTATCAGAACGAAGCTTCTTTGACTCGACCTGGTTAGGTACTGGACTTGGACTCTTGCTTGGACCTATGCATTATATATTACAATTTCAATACAAGTTAACTGGAATCATGTGCTACTTATCGTTATCACACGTCAGTAAGTATTAGGTTAGGTAAAATACATGCAATTATGAGAACAAACCAGCGGGAGTAGCATGTTTAGATTCTCTTGGACTAGGAATGTCCCAATCTTCGTCCCATGACTGGACTTCCTGTTGCGGGGGTGCTGCCAGTACTGCCACCTTAGGATTGATTTTCGCCATTTCAAGTTGAACCTCGTATGCAATATTTGTGAGTGGGACAGCATGACGAAGGGCAAACTTAGCAGCAGCTACGATTTCTCCTTCAGTCCGCAAATAGTATATGGCTTCTTCAGCCAATGAAGTATCGTTCTGGATAACAGAGTCGACCATTTCGTAAAATGCAGGATCAGACATGGGTTCCTTATTTGTAAATCGTCTGTGCATTAAATGACGCAGTGCACCGAGCTTTTTCTTCTTCCCAACATTTGGGCAATCCAAGACATTCATTTTGAAGCGTTGAGTGAGCCGACCGACTAATTTTGTCAATGGCTTGATGTCCAACTTCTCGTGTTTCACTTGATCAATCTTGTTATCCATAATGTACTGACGAAGCGTGTAAGACGGAGAAGAGTCCCCAAGAACGCCATCCAAGAAAGCAATAAGTGAAGTTTGAGTGGCCTCGGAGCCCTGAATATACTCGGTAGCCACAGATTCACGATCTTGTAACAGAAGTGGGACTACGAAGTCGTGAATCTCAAACTGGGTGAACAGGCCCAAGTAGGTAGCTGCAGAGCAGGCCTACAAATTAAAGTGACAGGTAATTTATTAAAATTCTTTTGTTTCAAGCGCCGTTGTAGGTGCTCCTCTCATCCTTACCGTTTTGTATTTCCCTTCGGCACAAAGCTTTTTGATGTGAACAATGAGATCACTTTTAATCTGATCAAGACGAAATACTTCAAAAACGAGTTTCATCAAAGTGGGGATATTCTGCATGCAGATCACATTGAAGCACACTAGCTGCATATCAGGTTTCAAGTACTGGCGTTCTAAGCTGGCGCCACCAAATTCTTGAACCCACTTTTTGAACTCCTTAATTACTGCAAATGCAAAGATAACGTTAAGATTAGCGAGGAATGAATGGAAGGAAGCTGCTGAGTGCCTACATACATAGAAGATACATAGTTATCTTAGACCTACTTTCTTGCGGCAAAGTGTTCGTGTTGCTCTTCGGTGTGAAATAATCCATGGAGTGTGCCATGAGGTAGAGTGCCATGGTGTACGGGTTCTTGGCATCCCGGAACTCGCCGCGTAAAGTCTTGGCAATGCCTGAGACAAAAATATCTCGTATTCCATTGTTCCACGTAGTATTGAGAGTCTTGACTGCAGCAAGCGCTCGCTCCTTGTTCACATCGGGAATAGTAGGAAGTGAATTCCTTAGTGCAGTTTTTGTTCCGACATATTTTGAGCTTCCAGCACCGGAGGTAGCAGTGAAGGACTGTGAATGAGATCCAGAGTAGCTCGTACTACTGCTTGCGTTCATTGATGGCCGAGGTCCCGAACCCCACCCCTTAGTTTCGCCTTTCGGAATCGGCGAAAAGAAATACTGTCCTTGTGCAGTGGGAGACAAAGTCGGCTCATTTCCAGCAGTGCCGGGTCGCCTGGACTTTCCTGGACTTCCCTGAGCTGCTGAAGCTTTTGGTGATTGTCCAAATGGCTTTGCCGGAAGTCTTGTTCCGTACATCTCAAGATCATCGTCATCACTGCTGCTCGACAATCCCGTCCGGTAAGTTGGTTTTGCGCTCTGGATGAGTGAAAAAGTATAAATAAACGTGTAACGTGTCAATTTGAGAAAGATTTCAAAGTGCTCATTTTCAATGATGCTGGAATGTGGGATGTGGGGCGTGTCGAGTATGCTATTGTCGTAAAGAATTTTATTGACATTAAAACTTACAGACGACGTCGTCGCTGGATTGGGTCTTCCTCGTCCCCTACCGTGACCGTGTCCGCCTGACGCCATGGCAGTTCAAGGTGTTGGGCGTTAAGAACGCCCTTTCACGCCTGTGTCGTTTGCCTGATCCAAATTTTAAAAAATCTCTTCTAAAACTAAAAACTAATTTGTGGACACTAGAATTTAGAGAGATCGTGTTTTGACTTGTCAAGAAGACGTTCTTGATTGGAGGCCAAATTCCCGCGGTGAAACTGTGTGTGGATCCAAAGTTTATAGGCTGTATTTAGCCTCTTCACGTTCCTAATGCCAACGCTAACAGACACGTAAGTTGCCAAATAAGACAAACTGAAGTTAAATTACAATCATTTTCTAAAACCATGCTTTTAAACGACTGATAAAACGACTGTCAAAACAAGGCTATCAAAACTAATTAATTATTATGAATTGGCCTCTCCTGTGTAATCGTTATCTATCTAATCACTCGTGGAAACTCCAGATGAATGCATGTAACGAAGAACACGCTAATGCGCAATGAGGACAGAAAGATTCAGATCCGATTGAACAGCATGCCGAATTACAAACTCATTTTTATTTTGTCGTATCCAAAATACGTTGATAGCAATTAGCAATGGTAGATATAATTTATCATAAGGCACTAGTTCGAAGAATATTATCAGTTATCGAATTGTCGTAACAGCGCTGACATGGAATTGATTAGTTCGTGTTTTCTGCCAAGAAAGCATTTTAATCTTATAAGTTATTTTTCTTGCGATCCATTTGGGGAATGACCACTGTTTCCTCCTTTCGACCAGCAGCCATTACAGCTTCAATCTCTTCAATCCTGTTAGTTACATTATTTGTTGAAATAAAACAGCTTGGATGCGCGCGTAGATATGGTTTTTATAAGGTAACAACTTACGTGCGCGGTACTTTTGATAGCAACTCTACTCCTGTTTCAGTGATAGCAACATCATCTTCAATCCGTACACCACCAAAACCGCGCAGTCTACCAATAGCTTCGGGAACGAGAAATTTCGAAAATTTCGGATCAGCCAAGGCTTGATCGAGCAGCTACGTATGAAAGTAGAAAACAGTCAGTATTAATAAGGCTAAGATAAAGTCTCATCGCGAATTCGATTTGACTGGAAATTAGCTTACATGATCAATGAAGTAGCATCCGGGCTCAATTGTCAATACCATGCCTGCTTGCAAGGTTCGAGCAGTACGTAGAGACTTGAGACCTGGAAGAGTTGGTCTGCTGGGATGACCATCCAGGTAACCTCCAACGTCATGCACATCAATTCCCATAAAGTGTCCAAGTCCGTGTGGCTGGAATGTAGCACCCAAATTCGCCTAAGAACAAAAATTCAGACTAATGATCAGCTAATATGAACCAGAATAGAATGCCAAGTGCTATGTAAAAGGTAGTCAGACTTACTTCCATCATTTCGTCCACGGATCCCTTCAGAATTCCATTTTCCGTCAAAGACGCCAACATGGTTCGATTGGCCAGCAAATGCATATCAACCCAGGAAACACCTTAGACAATCAAGCATTTCAATTCAATATTAATGCCAATACCAATAATGTTTGGACATCTTTTGTTTTTAATAAGCTATTTGGATTCAGGTAGTGTCATGTTGTAGTCAAATGTCATTAGCTTCATTTCACACGTTCTGACCTGGTTTGACGGTGCTTAGAACGGCACGATTTGCTTTCAGTACTGCATTATAAACATTTTTCTGGTCTTCCGTGAACTTTCCGTTGGCTGGGAAGGAACAAGTGATGTCAGAAGCATAACCGTAGTACTCGGCTCCCATGTCGTATAAGCTAAAAGGCATTCGGGTCATGACTATTTTCAATTCAGCCAGTGATAGCATACTTCGATATTTTAACTCAACTGGAATATTAATTACCACATGTCTCCATCACGAATGGTTTTGTCATTGGGAGCTCCGGCATGCCCGTAGTGCAAAACAGAGCCGCTATTTCCAGAACATGCAATGCAGGTGTAAGAAACATGTCGGCAACCACCATTATAATAAGCATAGTTCAGGAAAATAGACTCGCATTGGTATTCAGTCATTCCCGGACGGATCTTTCTCATTACTTCAATATGAGCTTTGGATGACACATCGTTGGTGTATCGCAGGACGTCCAATTCAAAGTCCGTTTTGATAACTCGACTGAAACATCAAAATAGTGTTCTTTGATAAGCCGATGAAGAGGAACAGACTGACTGCAGCAGCCTACACGAGTTTAACATACCATTCTGCCATATACAAGTGAAGAATAGTGTTGTCCACAGTAAACCTGTTGATTTCGTACAAAAGCAATTCATATGTACTCCCATCGAAAGATAACTATGAACACATATAAGATAAGCACACACTGCTTACTCGCTTATTCCATCGAAATTTGCCTCCATGCATTTCTTTCCACTGTCAGAATTGACCCCATTCTAAGAATTTTTATGCGAATAAAAACTACGCACAATTTCCAATCATATATGAGGATTCAAACAATATATTTCTTACCAAAGTCAACAATGTACCGGGCTGAATTTCCTTGAGCTTTTTAACAATCTGTAAACATGAAGCACATTTGACATTAGCTCATATCTCAATAAGGATAGGATGAAACCTAATACTGAAAACAACTCACTTCATCAACAAAGTGCACTTCATCAACCTCGTATCGCTTTTGATAGTCTTCCAGCTTTGGAATTTTGCCCATCCATACTGCATACTCGTCCGGTAATCGTGGAACAAACAGATAGGAACGCCCATCTCCAACTCTAATCACGCCATAGCATTCGGGTTCCGTTACACCAAATGCCCAATGAAAATATGGCTCCTAGAAGAAATTCATGAATAATAAGCACGTTAGAAAAGAAAATAGCGTCCATCTTATTCTAAGCGAGTAAAGGACCAACCTACCTGTCGGAAGATTGGTCCAACATCAGTACAATATCTCGTCTCCTCGGACCCACCCTGAAGAAGTACCAAGGAACTAGCACTGGCTTTGGGGTTCTTCTGAAGACGCTCAACTAATCGCTTCCGGTTTAGAGCAAATAGCTCCACCGGCACGCTCAGCGTATGTTCCCCGAGAGAGTAGTAGGCGGATCTAAAATTATTTATTTAAATCATTAAGAATTTAGCCCAGCCATAAGCTCAGTGCAAGCCTGAGGAAATACCCATGACCGTGACAGTAGAAATAACCAATTAATTAACCTAACTTGTTCGTACGTATTAAATTTGAAATTAGTGTAACGTACTTTAGTCCATTCGCCATTCTTCTGACAGTTTGAAAGAGATAGCCCGACGTTTTAGCGAGTTAGCTGGGTTCTCCCAGAGAGCAGAATGATGACTGAAAAGATCCAACAGAAGTGGTAACAGGAGATTTACATATAATTTATTCGCCGGGGGGAGAGGAAGAGCAGATTGATCCAGGGCAGGGTTTGGTTTGGTACTTGATGAAGGTGGCAGCTGACAACCAATTAGCTGAAGGACAACAACCAAAATTCTAGCTCACCTTACCTGTGATGATGATGATAAATACAATTATAGCTCGATCAAAACTTCAGAGCTTTAAGGCCGTATGAAAAGCGAAGCTAATAAAGCAGCTGACTGACGGTATTACGAAGAGAAAGCTCGTCCTTTCTCCGTTGTGGCTGCTGCGCTGTGTGGCAGCATTTTGACGCTTTCTCTTTGTCTCGCATCTTTACTCTACCTATCTCTATAATTCTCTAGAATCTATCCATCTGCTGCGACCGACCGAATCTAAATCTAAAGGTTTAGCAAAACGCCTGCTATGTATATAAGCAGAATATTATTCTGGTTTTAGGTTTTAATGGATGGGTCTGGCAGTCACTGGTGGACAAGACACACGACCCCTTGTGTACTGGAAATATGTATAACAGCGAATAGAAACAACTACGCATTGTTACGTCAGCTAAGCTGAAGTTGAAAAGGGTTTTCACCCTTTTGCAGTATACTCGTAATTTATTTACACGAAATCGTTAGACAAATCCATGATGAAACACATATCTGTAAACATTAATGCATTAGTTTCTGTTTCTGGGTACTTGGTGTACCGATTTTTACGGTCGGTGCGTTCGTTAATCGTTCGAAAGTCAGCCATTATAAATTATAACGGCAAATAACCTAAATCATGTTAGTTAGTTTTAAGGGAGTAGTATGGAATATGGAAAGGCGAATATAGATAAATTATTTTCTTAAAGACTAAATAAGCAGCATAATAATCTCTGGCAGCTCATGAGTTCTTCATACTAATAATTTCTCAGCCGCCACAAAAATACCACCTTTATTTTCCCTCACATTTATACCAATGACATAATGTGACCCTGTATTTCTGTATGTTTATGAATGTGATATTAAGTGGCATTTTTTAAACTTTCTACCTATATGTCATACAATTGTATGTGTCGATTGACATGACCGCGGGCTTCCTTACTATCCTAGCAACTTCAATACCCCGTGATTTGTGATGCATGCTAGCCAATTTTATGTAGCTGACATGACGCTACACACGATTAGCATGCAGTAGTGTTTGGCACAAAAAGGTGTGAAGAATATGAACGCGTGTGTGAGGCTCGGGGTAGCTACCAAAAAAACGGAGTATTAGGAGGTAGAAGTAGTAGCAAAATCAAGTATGCGTAGCATTGTATGCTCCGTAGGTAGGGTTCATATATATGCATGCGTGTGCGTGCTTGAGCCAAGGCCCTAAACCTAGGCTCTTTTCATTCCTGGCGCTGATGTGCTGCCGCCTGGTAGTGAGATCAGGCGTGAGGTCTCCAACAACTACGTCCGATTCCTGCAGCTCTGCACACGACCTTATGCAGAGCAGGAAACATACGTTTTATGTATTTATAAAATAATAAACGTCACAAATACGAACAATCCAAGTGACGATAAGCATTGAAAAGCTTTTTTTAGTCACTGCCAAATCATACCATAGGGTTTCAACTTCAACATTCCGGTGATTAAGCTACTGAAAGAATTTTCTGATTTTGCTCGAAACTGGATATTAAAAAAATCCAATATTTGCAATAAGTTGTTTGGGTAATTAATTAGGTACTCCCAAATACTAGTTTTCACAGATACAATTTTTTATTTAATTGCAAGTCATTGCTCTTTGCCCTTTTTACCCAAACCTCATATTTTCAAGGCCGTACTGAATACTGGAATTGCCCGCATGGAATTAAATACGTATATATATGAGTTGTATCCGCAATATTGCAATGGAAATTACGTCGTGATGATTAATTAAGTATTAGTAATTTAACTACCATTAATTAGCTATACATTTAAATCCCAATAATTTTCAAATTCAATGCATAGTCATTTTAAGGCTAGTTATTTGTTCTTTGATATTAGTTCTACTTAGAGATGGGAACGGCTAAGAAATTCTTAGCCGACTAAAAACGGCTAGCCGAGCTCTTTAGCCGACCATTAGCCGCGGCTAAGTGGCTAAGCGGCTAAGACCTTAGCCGATCGGCTAAAATGCAAAAAATGACGTAGTACTTAAAACTGTTTTCGCTTCGGAGAAACGAGCCATACAGTAA
Source organism: Ceratophysella communis (assembly GCA_009869905.1). Lineage (NCBI taxonomy): Eukaryota > Metazoa > Arthropoda > Collembola > Poduromorpha > Hypogastruridae > Ceratophysella > Ceratophysella communis. Next base: position 3,936 of record VNWX01000502.1, on the reverse strand, counting down.
ACATACATTCACCAGTTTGATTTTATTATTGAGCCACAGCGAAATCAGTATTTTTAAATTTAATTATAATCTTTGATTAAGCTTACTTTATGCATAACAATCGTGGTCATTAGATTTGTGGCAAATCCATCATTGTTCGTTGCTCGTTTAACTGATGTAGTTTAAGAATTTCCTTGAGCTTTGAGGCTCTTCTTGTTATGAAAAACGAAAAGTAGCATTTCCACGTTTTCTGGGAGCAATCTTGACCTTTTGGCAGTCACAATATTACCCGCGCCGCTGAAGGCTCGCTCAGTTGGGACACTTGTTGCTGGGATCGCTAAAACGTCTTTAGCTAATTTAGCGATTCTGCGGAAATTAGCTTCCTGTGTAGACCACCAGTCCAATAATTTGAAACTGTGTTCCTCCTCAGCAGTTAGTTGCGGAAGTAGCAAATATTTCGTCACTTCATCACGCTGTGATGTTGGCGCTGTTGGAAAAGCACCACAAATGTCCTCAAAAAAATCACAGAACTTTGATTTTTTCTGTGCTGGAGCTTCTGTTTCATTGTTAAGAACAGTAAAACCTATTGTTAAACAAAACCGTGAGCATATTTTTGCTTCAACACAAACTTGAATATTGCCAGATTAAAAATACATAATCGATCTACCGGAACTTGCAGCAACCTCTCGTTTTTCCAATAAACTGTTTAAAACAGCGTGTGCATCACCAGGAAAACCAGTTGATCGTACAAACATTAAGAATCTCGGATCCAAGCAGGTCGCAGCAAGGTAGATTTCCTGTGATGCAGAGAGAAAGAATTGCGTTCACTATACCACAAATTTCACGGATTCCGTATTAAATAATTCCTGTATATTATTACATTGCTCAGTGCAGAGTCGAATCTTGCACCAAGAGATGTCAGTGCTCGAGACTTGACGGTAACCATGAGTGTAACGTCACTAGCATTCAGGCAACAGGCTTTCTTAAGTCGGACTACCGATGGAATGACCATAGAAATCGATGCATAACGTTCACCGGACATTAATACCGTGGCTGCTTCGAAGAACGATAGGAAGTCTATTACTGTTTTTGCGACGACAATCTCCTCATCTTTAAGAACTAGTTCATAACATTCATCTTCACATAAAATGCGTTTAACCACCGACCTATTCTCAAGTACGGATCTGAAATCAATAAATTTGATTTTAATTAGTTATGAATTCCATAATTGTCTGCATCACGAGATACAAGTTAAAATGAACCCATAATCGGACATAATTATGATTGAAAGAATAAAAAATGCGAATTTCGTAATCAACAGAAAAACTACCCTTGCGCTTGTGATCGTGTATTAGTTTGCATCGGGGTTTAAAATGCCGCATTATTTAAATTTTGACCTCTGGTGACCCTAGAGAGGTCAAAGGTCAAACCCGATGTCATTGCTATAATCTACTCGCCATATAAGTTCGATTGGCACCCAAAATGCCACACTTTCCTTAAAACAGGATGTTGACCTCTGTGACCTGACCTTAGAGGTCACCGCCGTGACCCAAAATCTAATCAGGTTAATACTCTTGACATATCATGTCCATTAGTGAAAGAATTTTCCCTTTATGTTTGTCCGTTCAAAAGTTATCCTGTAAACGCGCCGACAGACAGACAGACAGACGGACAGTCCATTCGCATTAACTGTTTCGCCGAGTCTCCGCAGTTAATAATTTGAATTCAGTAAGCAAAAATTAGGCAAATCTAAAACATTTGCTGCTGTGGTGTTTAAAATTGATAATAAACCCATTAGGTTATTTTACCTCATCATGGTTAAAATGGAATTCCAACGAGTAGCTACATCCCTCTTAAGCGTTGTGTGTGATGCAACAATTTCAGTATCCTCGTCTCCCATGGCATCCATTTCTTCCAGTAATTCATCTGATGGAGTCTGAAAGAAGTGGTGCTGCACAGCTTCATACCGCGACCCTTTGTAAATAAAATGGTAGACAATTTTTCTGAACTTTTCCACAAGCAGTTTCAAATCAGTCAGGCTCGGATCGTCCAACACATCACGCACCACCAAATTCAGTAGATGAGCAGTGCAGCGAAACCCATTCCAGCCAAGAATCCGAACAGCTAATAGTTCAGCACTGCCGTTGTCCGTTACAATATTAGGACTCACGATACCCCATTGTTCAGTTATTTCTGTTAACCGTATACTGATATTCTCTCCTGTTTTTGTGGTTTTGAATTCTTGAGTTGCCAGAACAAATGAGTAGTTTCCAATCAAGGACGAAATGAGCCGTTAATCCGATGTAATGCTTCTTACGATAGTGGTCGGTCCATAAATCAGCAGTTACTGCCTTTTTTGAAGTCGAGTTCGAGAGAAGGTGTTGAATTTTTACCTTGAGCTTTCTGTAATCTTCTGGAATTATGGTTCGCATGAATGTCTGTCTATCTGGAATTTTATAATTGGGCTGTAGAGATTCTATCAATTTCCGAAATCCATTTCCCATTACTTTCGATGGTTCTAGCAAATCCTCTGTGATCCAATTGGAAATCCATTTAGTAATTTCATCTGACCTTTCTTTTGTCAGACGTGGTTTGGTAGTAACCCAAGAAACCACGGAAGATTCCTTGTGCGGCTCTTCATCCAATAAACTATGGGCATTTTTCAAATGATAGCCCAAGTTGCTTGTTGACGTAGTCAGCTTATATTTTTTCTTGCACAGAGTACAAACACGGAAATGACCTGTAAACAAACGGTAGCCACAGCATGGAATTATTATTTCGTATTATAGCGGTGCTCTGAGCTAATTATTCTGATACCAACTTTGTAAAATATGAATAATAAGCGTAGGTTTCAAAAACTTAACCTCTGTTTTAAAATGCGAATTGAGAAATTTATTAAGGAGTTGCGCTGAGCCCTTGATAATTTGTGGAGGCACAGGTTGGTTACAGCTGGACACACCTGTAATCTTTGGTTCATGGTTCCTTCTGGGTAGGAGCGAAGCTGAAGCTGAAATTCTGTGTGACTCGGTGATTACAGATGGACCGGGACCGGGGACAACAAAAAGTTCTTCTGCGTCACCACTTCCACTCATTGCTATTTACTCGAAAATAAAAACTGAAACCGCAGTCACAACTCACAGCCGCGACTAATGCTACGAAACTGAGTAGGAATCAATTATTTTAAGTATCGGAGCCCGCGTTGATGTTGATCACCGTGACCTTCGAATTATGTCCCGTATGACCTCGACCTCAGCAGTCCAGCAGGCGAATTACGAAGTCAGAATTCAAATCGCGACTGCGACTACGCTTTCATGCACGGCTCGTTTGGTCGCTATTACGTTCCAGTTGCTTGTGAACGAAACATGCACTATGCAGTTTCAACCAGACAGGTTGGGTTGTTCTAAAGGAAATCTGACAAGTACGGTTCGGAAGTAGCATATGGATGATAAAGTAGAGATTGAGCTTCGGGCCAGAAGATTGCGTTAAGTGTAGCCTCACATAAAATAAAGCCTTTTAATTAAACTTTTTTCTTTTTCTGCTCATTTTTTATGAAAAATCATCGGCTAAGCTAGTCTTAGCTGACCGGCTAAGCTATAATCGGCTAGCCGTTTTAGCCGCGGCTAAAGGTCTTTAGCCGTTTAGCCGAAAACCAAAAATTTAGCCCATTACCAGTGCTAAAGGTTCCCACATGTCCCACAGTTTGAATGTGTACCTATTCCGCGTGGCTAAGGATTAGCCGTTAGCCGATAATTTGGCTAACGGCTAAGATTTCCCATCTCTAGTTCTACTTTTCCCTCTAATTTAACATTGTTAGTTGCTAGTTCTTGTTTGTATACGTTTTGTGCATGCTATGGTGTCCAAGTATGCAAGTGAAAAGAAAGAGCGTACTTTACGGCTGGGCGAATTTAAAGGCCTCGGAAAACATTGGCCGTTGGGAATGAAGTTTCTGGCTCGTCC
>VNWX01000501.1:0-21281 GCA_009869905.1 Ceratophysella communis | reverse complement strand
ATGTTCCGGGTTTTATTGTAAGAGCGGAACTTCCACAACTCTTGATATTTGTATAATGAATCCCAACTTTTCCCATCTCCTATTTATGCGAAACCCTAAATCCTTGAAATGAGTATTGTAAAGTAAACCAGGAGAAAGGGAACTTGAGTATCTCTTGTAATTTCGGATTACATTTTTATACTCAGTTCGTGCTTGTTTATAGTTTTCATTTTGCTAGGAAATATTTGGAAATGACAGCTCCAACGGTTTCTTCTTGTTTTTGTAACTTGTGGAAGTATCTGCCTTAAAATGAAAATTGAGATGGCTTCAATGTTATTATTTTTAGTGAACCGGCCTCATTCTAGAAGTTGGGAACAAATACCTAAATATCTACGTAATACCCAAAAGCGCAGAGACTATTTTTTTTTAAATAGCCACTTTTGAGCTCAAATTTTGAGAATAATTTGGTGTTTCTTGCAGGCGAATCTAAACGGACTCTACATGGAAGGCCGTGGAGGGCAGCATGACAAATATGCGACGGGCATCATTTGGTATTCCTGGCACGGCTATTACTACTCCCTCAAAAAAGTGGAAATGAAAATCCGAAATAGAAATTTTAATAGAACATAAGCAACTTACCGAATGTATTAGAAACCTGTTCCCTACTTAAAGTGCCTTCGTATTTATGACTTAGAAGCAGTACAAATGTCTTATCACTTAAATATCATTAGGAATGTGAACACGCCTACAATTTTAACACCAAGTATACCATACCAATTCTATCAAAATTGGTACCTCCTTGAAGCTCTTTTGATTGGGCGTACGGATAAGCAAATATACCATACCTAGCTTCATTTAGCATTGCATTTTGAATTCTTACTTGAATAAAAATCATTGCCAATTAAGCTTTTCAACCGACGGCTTCCTTACATTTTTTCTTGCAGTAGGACTGCGGTTTCTCTTGTATCAGAAATCGAACTAAATATCAGTCATGGTAAATAAATTAGTGTGCACATAAATATATGTACTATATAAATCACTTGTTTTATTAATTATTCAAAGCGCAGAGATTATAGAACATTTCATTTGATTAAAATAATCTCGTAGACCGACTTGTTTAATTGAATATCCACGGCGGCTAACATTTAAATAACATGCAACTGAAATTTGTGGTTTCGGAAATGTCATTAATTTATACTCGGTTAAATACTAGTTATTTTAAATGCAATACTTTTAATCAATTATGATAATAAAGTGAGACATCCCAAAACCACAATTAAAAATCAGAGATATGTATGATTTTTTAAAAATAGCTGGTTTGATATCCCGAAGTAAATTTGTACATTGATTAAATTTGCTCAGCTAATTAACTAATCAAATTCAGTTTTTTCAAATTAATTGCTTATTCTGGCTTGGGCCTTAAGCCGTTCGAAAAATCTCGTATAAGCTACCCGCTTCGATATCTGCAGATAGACTTACATATGTTTTGCCGAACAGTCTCAAAAGTAGCACATTTAGCTCGTGAGAAATATTATCGCAAGACAACCGAGATAATGCTCAATTAAAAGAGAGAAATTAGGGTTTAGACTTGCAGATTATAGTTATCGAATCGCTGTATCGAGCTCATTCAAAAACAGCTTCTTCTTCAGCATGGAACGGGTATCATTGATATGTGGTCAGTGGCCAGGTTTCGAATCTTGTTGTTCGATATCTATAAAATTAGCTTGAAGGTGTTTCTCTACCAAAGTCAGCGATTTCTTACAGTTCGGCAGTTGTACTGACCGAAGAACGAAATATTTAATGCTTCAGAGGCTTTCAGAAAATGTCGGCCTTTTAAAACAGTAACACTTTAGCCAGAAGCGTTTGCCACTAGGATTGGGACTCAGCCGGTCCATCCAAAATGCTTCGATTGCTGATAATATTGGCCGTCCTGGGAATAAGCTCAGGTAAAACACTTCAAAGTAAAGCTGTAAGGCGGCTGTTTATAAGTATTTATTGAAAAGTACATTTCACGTATTTATTTGTAAATCTTAGGATGCAAGGACTACAGCATTAATTGCCCAACTTGGACGGAGAAGCAGTGTGAAGCAAACAAAATAAAATGCTGCACAACATGTAAGTATTTAAATTTTACAGCTCGTAGCTCTAAAACGCTAATAGGGTTTGCGCATCAGTAATTTAAGCACTAGTAATCTGTGTTGATTAGGCAAAAATTACCTTTCTTAAAGATCAGTAATCCTTGTGCGAATTTGTGAGGAGAACTCGTTAACTATGTGCTCAGTTGTTTGGTACGAGCAGATCACCATTATAGGTGCGTAGATTGTAGTGAAAATACCGAACAGCATTGGAAATAGAACTTTAGATACTTTGTCCACTCTTTTCCAATTAGAGGTATTTCCACGAAAAGCAGGTTGCTCTGAAGAATCATTCGAAGCCATTATTGCTGGGTTCACTAATGTGCTGAATCGTACTTTTCGTAGTTGACTCTTTGTTAGTCGGCTAAGCATCTGAAAATTGGGTTAAAAAAGTTCGCATGTATTTATAGTAAACATAAATAGAAATAGTATATGGAAAAAAAGATGGATACCCCAGCCGTAGTCATAATGAAATCGTTCTCGGGCTTGAACGGCTTAAATGGGCTTTTGATGAAAAATTCCGATTCGGATGCTATTTCCGTGCTATGACCCAGGTCGTAGATGTATTTCACAACGACAAATTCAAAAATGGCTGCGAATACGAAAACCATGCACCCCACCATCCAAATATCTATCATCTGAAAGTACATTCCGTGTTAGCAATGTAGTAAGGGCCAAAATTATAGCAAATTATCAAACCTTGACATAAGTAACCGGCGGCACATCTTTATTATAACTGGAGAACATGGTTACAAGAGTAAGCATTGCAGTGACTAGGAGTGAAATGCGTCCTGGAATTGCATCCATACCCATCCAGAAACTGAACCATGACAAGCAGACGATTAGGAAAGTTGGAATATACGTTTTTATCTCAGTGACTAGGAGTGAAATGCGTCCTGGAATCGCATCCATGCCCATCCAGAAACTGAACCATGACAAGCAGACGATTAGGAAAGTTGGAATATACGTTTTTATCAAGTGATTTCCAATCAGTCGCTCGAATATAAAAAGCACAGACAGGTTGCTGTATTCATATTCTGAAAATCAACGGATGTCCAAGTAGTAACTCTTATAATTTGAATAGAAATTTGGGTAAATTGAGCCAGAATCAGAAGCACCTGAAACCCCAAATCTTGTCACCGTAGCATTTTGAATTTGCAGAGGTGTCCGGAGCTTATATCGAAGCAACTTTATAGTGTCCGGCATTACGACAGGCGCATTATCATCCCATTTAAATACGACCTTGTCTGCTGTATAGGAAACTGAAAATATAATTGGGAAACCAAGAATTAGCTCATCTTACCATATGAGATTTTGATCATAATCATTGCCCACCCAAGATCTGAATGTCACGTTTTTTTTTAAATAGACATTATCACGCTTAAAGTACTCACAACTTTCGATGATAAACTCGCATCCCTGAACATCCATTGGATACCATTGAAAAGACATTTGACAACCCAGTACAGCCCAGAGTCGAGCTGTCAGTATAACCGTTTTTGTTCCGATATAGCTTAGCCGTTGAAGTTGTGACGGACAGGCTCTTGACGGCTACAATTAATTAGTTAATTTTGTTTTAAAATTTGGATCGTAGTCGGAATACTTCAACGCTATAACAGACTAACCGCCTCCTCTAGAATTTGGTATAAAAAAATCCGGTGCCCATATGTACATAAGTACGCCATTTCCCGTGATATGCGGTTCATTGTCAAAGTCGTAAAAATCGCTCTCCGTGTTAATTCCTTCGTCTGTCCACATTTGTCGTATGTAAAAGTCAACACTGAGGCAAAATTTAAAAAAAAACTTACAATTGAGTTTTAAGAAATTAAAATGTTTAAATTAGGCATTAAACAACGACAGGAAGGAAACCACATACCGGAAGTCCTGGTTTTCAATATTAATTTTTGAAATATCCACAATTTCAATCCGATTGTGAATAACAGTTCTTTCCCGAGGCACACTTTGAGGAAGAGGTGGAACAGTGCCATAAGCACCGGAATTACCGGCACTGCTTCCTTCCGGAGCTGAGCAAAATATGGTTAACGCAAATACAGAAACTTTTAAGCATTTCCTTTCCATCACTACTGAATTCTCTGCTACGCATTCATTTAATTAAAAAATTTGCCGCAAACCTTTATCTACAGAAAGATCAACCTAAAATGAAAGCAAATGGGAGACAGTTTTAGGTTTTTAAGGAATCTCCAAAGGAATTAAAGCCACCTGGATTTTTACATGCACGAAATACATATTGTTTACCATTTGTCTAGAATCTCACGCCTTCCTATGAGCATGAGCAGCCGTGCGTGCTAGCGAAGAGAACTAGAATTTTAAATATGCAGCTGCAGATGGGTGCTTATCAAGAAAATGCCCAAATACCTGTGCTAGTTATTTGAAAATAAGTGGCGATTACAACAGGAATACATGGAACCGAGAGATGATGCACGAAACAAACAGAATATATTAAAAGTATATACTAGGTACTCAATACAAGTACATATAAAATGCGCATCGTGGGATAACGTGACAAACTTTGGTGTCGGCCAATTTGTGGTGTATGACGGTTGTTGGTTTGTAGGTTCCGTACTAAATAATTAAGGTGAATTTACGCTAGTGAATCAGAAAATGAAAGGCCAAAGGTATTCTTTAAAATATTTTATTGTAGGTAGGTAAGCATAAAAACGTTTAAAGCAATTGGGGCATAATAAGGGCTCCGCGAAAGTATAGCAGCGAAGAATATTACCTTTCCAATGTCGAATTTCAGAGATTTTGTTTTACATTAAAATAAATGTTTCTATGTTTTCAGGTCAAAAATACAACACTCCGCCGACGACATCCGCACCACCTACTACTACCATTCAAACGACTCAACCACCGACGACAGAGTCTGCAGAGGCTACAACTGCATCTCCCTGCATCTGTCAAACAGCAACGACAGGGACACCAGGCACAACACCTGTAACGACTCCTAAGATTCCTGAAAACTGCATTGATAACAGCGTCAACTGCGGCGCATGGACCTTGGCTGAATGCCAAGCAAATCCTGTCAAATGTTGTCGCTCGTGTACACTAAAATTTCCTAACCCAGTCACGACGCCTGCACCAACACCAGTAACGACGACAACCAAGATCCCATTAAAATGTGTAGATAACAGCGTCAACTGCGGCGCATGGACCCTGGCTGAGTGTCAAGCAAATCCGGTCAAATGTTGCAGATCTTGTTCTCTCAAATTCCCAGAACCTGTAAGCACGAAACCACCATTCGGGGACGAAACAACTGAGCCAAATTGTCTTGATATAATCGACAATTGTGAATCATGGAATCTGGAACAATGTACTTCGAATATTAGGAAATGCTGCAGAACTTGCACAAAAAAATTCAACCTTATACCACCACCGACCGAGACGCCACCCGTAATTCCACCAACCTGTCTCGACGAAGGCATAAACTGCGGCTCCTGGACACTGGCGGAATGTCTGTCCAACACCGTCAAATGCTGTCGTACCTGTCGAGTGAACTTTCCAGATGTTGAATGGCCAACTGCTCCACCGCCAACCAAAACGCCCCCAACAACAATTCCTCCGACCTGTGTCGACAAGAGTGTAAACTGCGGCGCCTGGACACTAGCAGAATGTCGAGCAAACACTGTCAAATGCTGTCATTCCTGCCGAATAAACTATAAAGATTTCGAAGTAGTCACCACGGTCTCGCCTCCGATAATTCCACCAAACTGTCTCGACGAAGGCGTAAACTGCGGCTCCTGGACACTGGCGGAATGTCTGTCAAACACCGTCAAATGCTGTCGTACCTGTCGAGTGACCTTTCCAGATGTTGAATGGCCAACTGCTCCACCGCCAACTAAAACGCCAAGTACGAAGCCTCCGGTTGGTGAAATCACGGAGCCGGGTAGGAACTGCGAAGACACAGTGAAGGATTGCGATTCATGGATTTTGCAAGATTGTGAAGCAAACCTTGAAAAGTGTTGCAAGACCTGTACCAACAAATTTAACTTGCTTCCGCCGCCGCTGGTCTCTACTACACTAATTCCAACACCACCAACGGTTTCAACGACAACTACAGCAAAATGTGTGGATAGCAGCATGTTGTGTATGACCTGGTCTGAGAAAGCTTGTTTGGAGAACCCTGTTAAATGCTGCGCGACCTGTTCTTCGAAATATCCAACCACGAAATCGCCTGCCACAACCCCGGTAACGACTGTACCAACAACGACACTGACTACCAAACAGACACCATTAATCGAATGTGTAGATAATAGTATGTTTTGCGGGATCTGGTCTGAAAAAGCCTGCCGAGACGACCCTGTTAAATGTTGCGCAACCTGTTCATCGAAGTACCCTACTACTACTCAGCCACCGGTCACAACGCCAGTAACAACTCAGACACCGGTGACAACGCCAGTAACAACTCAGCCACCGGTTACAACGGCAGTAACAAGTCAGTCACCGGTCACAACGCCAGTAACAACTCAGCCACCGGTCACAACGCCAGTAACAACTCAGCCACCGGTCACAACGCCAGTAACAACTCAGTCGACTACTAACCCAACAACACCACCTAGCACATGCGTTGATAACGGTATGTTTTGCATGATATGGTCTGAGAAATCCTGCTTGGAAGACCCTGTTAAATGCTGCGCTACCTGCTTTAAGAAATATCCAACTACGCGTCCACCTGTTTCAACAACCATCGAACCGCTGGTCACAGTTACCACACCGCCAACAATTCCAACGACCTGCGTCGATAAGAGCGTGACTTGTGTTGCTTGGACGCTCGTACAGTGTCAAGCAAATCCAGTTAGATGTTGTCGCTCCTGTACTCTGAAATTTCCAAATTCAACTACGACGTCAGCTCCATCGCTGCCAACGACAAAAGCTCCAGAAAATTGTGTTGATAAGGATGAAAGTTGTCGAACTTGGAGGCCAATCCAATGCATGACAAATTCTGAGAAATGCTGCAAGTCATGTAAGTTCAGTTAATTTTGCGCTATCGTATTCTATACAGCTTGGATTCGGACTGCTAATGACAATACTGTATTCGATTATGTAGGTAGAGAAATCCTGACATCCATCACCACACCGCGCCCCTTGGAAACCACAGTTTCGACCACTGAATTTCAACCGGTGGGTTGTATTGACACAAATGACAACTGTGGGACAATGGCCGCCAAGGGAGAGTGTAAAACAAATTCTCTTTACATGAAACTAGCTTGCTGCAAGTCGTGTCACGATGAGGGACAAGAGGGAGAAAGAGGAAGCACCACCACTGAACGCAATAACCACGGTAATTAATTCAATGACTAATCGTATAAATTTTGCATACATTTTATGTTATATTTGAAATATTTATTTTTAAAGAATTTCCGACAATCGTACCCGACCGACATGTGAACATCACTGGAAAAACGTGTCAAGAAGTTTTTAAAGAGTTCAAGGACCAATGCAGTCTCTAAAAACGAGGGTCAAATAATCTGGACTCGTGACGCGTAACACAGAATTCCACCATATATGACACCATGCACGATAAATTGTTATCTGACATTCGCACACTTCTTAAAATTTGATGAGCCCATCAACTAAATTTGAAATGATCATTTCAATGCATGCGTAATTGTTAGCTTTATTGGGATAGCACACCTATAAAATAAATTTAACCTAACATCAAGGATTGCAGAGCAATTTTCAAAGCATAATTTATTCAAATATTTGATCAACTAACCGCACATGTGTTAGAACTGGTCAGTAAAATTCTCAGAATCCTGATTGTTTGATGCTCTTTTAAATTCATTTGAAGCTGCACAAATACATTCTCGTAATTCAAGCTTGAAACCATGAATTCACTGCCCACTTCATGCATACCATTTTCCATTCAGATTATTATAAAATGTATGTAGTAATACTATTTTACACCAATTCTAGGGTTACCATTAAATATATTTAAAGCTTTTATGCACAATATTCCCTGTATTATGTATTAAAGTACAATAAAAATTAGTGCTTGGCGGTTGCCTCCGTCATTCGCCACAGTCAGAAAAGATTTTCCAAGGCTAATCTCAATATGAGATGGCAGATGCTGATATGTCTCACCGACTCATTTTCCGCTGTATCATGTCTTTAATCTTATCTCCACCACCGTTGAGCAGTCTCTGCGTTTCACCACAATCCCCCTCGTCAATAGCCTCCAAGTCTGCTGTGTACTGGGATTTGCCACGACCCATAATCCGATAAAGCTCTTGAACTGACTTCTTTGCCAACATTTCTGCACTTAATCCGGATTGTGGGCTCAGCGGATGATTCTCATGGGAAAATATCCAATCAGAAGGTGAAGGCAGTTTGCGTTCGCAAATTGCCGTGATTTCTTGTCGAAGAACTTGACAGAAGTCATCTAGGGGCTAAATTCAAGAAATGCATTGCAAAATTTAGTTTTGAGCTGCATACAATGACTTGAGCAATAGAATTTCATGATGCCAAAGGCCAATGATCGAGTGGCTTTTCTAACCATTATATATTTTTATATTTATCGACGCTGATTTTACAGCCGTTTTGAAACAGTATTGATGCCATCCTTACCAAATCATTCGCATCATATCCAAAAGGATTCTCAATCTCCCAACCAATGCTCAAAATGCCCAGCAAGAAAAACGACGTAAGCCCTACAACTGGAACAGTACACCAGTTCAAGCTTTCAACCAGTTGGAACGGTAGGGCTAAAATGTACAGCCATGTTGAATGATGCAAATGAACCTGGAAAGTAAAATTGCCGATTAGATTGAAAAAATGTATGTTTCAACTGGGTACATTATGCACACTGAAATCTTACGCTGTATGCTAACGGAATTGGGGTCCTCAAAATTCGCTCAAATCCAGTCAAGCAATTTACCAAACCCGAAACAGCTGCATTTAAATAGAATAGGTACGCAAATTACGTACTTCTAATATCAGGTATCTCAAGCCTTAAGTTTTCAAGACCACTGCCGAATCTTACCGATTTCCATGGAAGAAACGAGAAATGGTTCTACAAGGTTTCTTTCATTGACGCTATTGACGTAGGATGAGATGTAGTAGTGCAGCTCGAGCGGAATGTTGCTCGGTGTGACGTAGTCATGTGCTGTGTAGCGACACTCAACTTTTTTCTTCCTTTGGTCTTTCATAGACAGATTGGAAGACGGCAACGAGAACTTTCGAAGATGGTAAAGCAATGGTTTAATGTCATCGAAATCACTGGAATATTCTTCTCGCAAGTAGTGCTTGGTGGCGAACACGAACGAAATCAAGAGGTTTATGGCCGATCGTTTCTCAATCACGTGTTTTCCATCTGATTCCGCAACTCCGATCCAAATACACCTTGTCAGTGTCCTGATATGAATCGTCATGTCTGACCAGATCTTTTCGGCCTTCCCAGTATCTGATGAAAATTAAATTTACATATATTGTGGGGTTTCTAGGGATCGAATTGCATTTGGCGTATATTTGACAATTTAATTATTTTCGATACTTACCTGTCGTATGCCGTATCAGTCCGAAATACGAGCAAAAGACCAATGACCACACCCAATATGGAAATCAAGGAATCCGGAATATTCAATCCTAACTCGGGCATTGTTGTATGAAGATACACAATGCCGGCCGTGTAGAGAACAACGACGAGAATATGCCACCATATTTGTAGAATAACAGTCCCTTTGAACCGGAGCATCAAAGGGGCCCTCATCTTGAAAATTCTTTGAAGACGCAATTGCCGTAAAGGTGAAACCAACACCATAAAAACTACGTTCAGAAGCCTGAGCTCCTTAAATATTACGAAATATTCAAATCAAAATTTATGTATAGAGGTCTAATATCACTATCAGATAAGTTCTATCTGCCACCATCACCTAAGTCGATATGATTCTATCTATGCAGCTCCCAGAAGCTCCAGGTAAATTGACAGATATAGGCATGCCGTATCCCTTTGTTCTGCAGATCCAGGATTAAGTTTCTGAGTCTTCCATATGATCTTAATGAGATTTATTATTATCTTGATCTTGAAGGCATTTAAGTGATAAACAACACAGAATTTGCACAGGCTGCATTGACATGGATATTTCGCCTGCTTGAATAGTTCATGCAAAAGTCGGCGCCGATGACATGCAAAACAGACTTTGATAATCTTATAATCCAACCAGGATCATTATTCGTTTGGATTATCGTTTATAGGGTCAACTCAAGAGTTATACAATCAATGACAAATTTTTGTCTCATTTGCACCAGTATGCATACTTTGAACCAACATGAAACATGACTTTTATCAACTAGGATGTGATTTTTTAGTGGTTTTATGAAAATTTTTGTACTTTAATCTTCACAACATGGATGAACATTGTTTTGTTGTATTTATAAGTGTTCCGGAAAAAGATATGGGGGCAAAACGTTAAAAATCGCAGCTTATTGCAAATTCTGCTTTCAAGATGCAAAAAATCTGGGCAACATTGCATTACAGAGTTGTACATACATTAACGATGGAGATTTTATTTGAAGAAAACGTTGAGCCATCTAGCACAGTAACAGATCTATAGGTCAAAAACTCGTGAAAGTATTCCCTTTTGGTAAGGTTTGAAATATTCAAATCGGTTTATTTCAGATTTGACCTAAATAGGGCCAAGAATTGAATAAAAACCATTTATTGGGTATTTCACCTAAAAGGCTCCGTCAAGCCGGGTAATGAAATGATGCATGACAAATTTGTGCACAATTTTAGTTTAAATATGATTGTTGAGTCATCCAGGTCCTTACTGATCATGAAACACCACAAATTGGAAATTTCTGAAAAACTCCCAAGGGACCAGAGGACATTAGGAAGTTAGGATACAAAAACATATGTTAAAAGACTATATGTAACTGATTTTGAGGCAAAAATTTGGAGGGCTAAATCCAATGTTATCATTTTTGTCTTCTTAAGTGTGATCCTAGGAATCGCTTAACCATTTTTCAGCCCTCTCCGATGAACCCTTTCGAAGATACAAATTTTCAAAGTTGTCAATTTCCACTTTTTTTTACCAACAATAAAATGACAACTTGAATCGATCTAAAACCTTCACCAATCGATTTATCGGGTCAAAATACGTCTGATAGGATGTTTCAATGGTCAAACGTGAACAAAATAATTTTGCACCGAGAAAAACGTACGGTTGGAACTTGAAACCCCTTGAAACTTTTCTCGATTTTTGAAAATCGGAAAAAAGTATTTTATTAAAATCAGAATTAGATGATTTCTGAAGTAAATTGAGCTCAGAAATCGATTTTACATGTTTTTAGGGCTGTAGAATTATCCGTTTAAAAGTTAACGCAGGCCAAACTACGCACCAGGCGACTGAGAAGGCTTCTTCGGTCCTCAAAACCTTGCACGAAAACAAAGCTCGTATAATCTATTAATTATATCGATCCAAATCGAGTCTGTCGACGTTTTGTTTCTGATTAAGCAGTTACCTCGAGCGTACTGATGTGTTTTGCTGTGCAAGACTCCTAAGCCGAGCTGCGGCAGCTAACCCGGTCTTCTGAACACAGTCGTGAAGCCATCCTTTACCCTGATCAAGCAGAGCCAATGGAGTGTCGAATTCCTGTTGAAAATACAGAGCTTCAGAGTTGCTACGCCTTAAAAGCTTAAATTCTACCTATGTAAAGTATTCTTTAACCGCCAACCTTTGTTCAATTTTTAGGTTGAATTAGGTTAGGTTAGTTGGTCTGCTCAATAAAGCATAATTACTAACCAAAATTTGCCCAGCTTCAAGAACACAAATCCGATCTAAATCCATAACTGTATCAAGACGGTGAGCTATAATAATCACAGTACAATCTTTGAAGACTTGCCGAATAGTTTTTTGAATTAGCTCATCAGTCCTGTATTAAAAAACAACATGATTCTTATGCCGAAACACTGTGACTTATTTTACAAGTTACTAAATTTAAAAAATGCACTAAAAAACTTACTCTGAATCCACATTAGCAGTCGCTTCATCTAAAATAATGAGCTTGTTTTTACTGAGGAGACTGCGTGCAAGACATATGAGCTGCTTCTCTCCTTGACTAAAATTTCCACCAGACTCTTCAACCTTTTTTTAAAAAATATTTTTATCTGGTAAATATTTGTCAAATTTCAAATGACATCAGTTATAATTAGATACAGCTCAGTTATTCTAACTTTGGTGTCCAGCCCATCACATAGCTTAAATCTTGAACTAAGTCCAACGCTTTCAAGGCTTTGCCATAGCTCATTGTCAACGTATTTTTTGAGTGGATCCAAATTAGTCCGAAGTGTCCCGGTGAATAAAATTGGGTTCTGAGGTATGAATGTCATTTTAGGCCGGAACTCGTGGAGACCTAGACCAGCCAGATTGATTCCATCCAAATGAACTGAGCCAGCAGAAGTCTCAACGAGTCGGAAAATGGCCGAAATCAATGAGCTCTTTCCAGCACCCGTCCTACCTACAACTCCAATCTACGTTTTTTCCAGAATTAACATACAAGATTTAGCTTCAGAAAATGGTATTTTAATTCTGCGATTAGTGATACCTTTTCAGATGGATTGATTCTACAACTGAGCCCAGATAGTACAGCTGGACCACTTCCGTAGCGGACTGAAACATTGTCGAGGAGAAGGAGTCCGCGTTGAGGCCAATCCGTCCGCGGGGGCTTATTACCTAAAAAGAAATTTATGTAATAATTAGGTAAAAGGTTAACAGCGGGTGGATTGAATTGAAAGTATATGTACCCCAAACTTGAAAGTTGCCTTCAGGTGTAATTCGACTCAGCTCTAAAACTCTCTCCACCGATACACCCATGTGCATCAGCTCAGTAAACTGAATCACTCCGTCCATAATTATGTACGTATAATAAATCAGAGTAGAAATTACAAGTCCAGCCGTACTACTATCTGTAATAGTAACAGGAAGTCATTATATTAAATTTTAACATGTCAAGGATTATATGGTACTATCTGCAATAGTGCCATAATGCAAAAAGATATCTGAGGAAACGGATTTAGGGCACTAAAGCCTAATTTACCCTTTGACATGTAGTTTAGGATAAAGAGTGAAACGGCAAACAAGGATGTGCCAACCCAGGACACACAGACACCACACCACTGAGCTACTTCGAGTGACATACGATAAGTAGACGTGTGGATATCTTGAGCTACCAAAAACCTTGATTGGAACGTCTTTTCCGCACCAAATGCCCGGATTACTGATAGTCCTTGAATCGTTGTGCTCAGTTGTGCAAAAACTGGGGTACGGGCTAGAGAGCAAGAATTCATAAATGACATAAACCATTCAGATATTTTCACCGGTATTTTACCTATTCCTTCCAATCGCTTGATTGAAGCTGATGGCTTCATGTAAACTCCACCAATCAGAATAAAAACAACAATCAAAAGTGTAGCTGGGAGTATGAACCACAAGACTTGAAGAGCTATGCCGATAACGCAAATTGCACCTATGAACGTGGCTGCATACTAACAGAAAAAAAAGTTTTCATCATTTAAATGAAAGTGTGGTACAGCTTATGTAAAGCTTACCATTATCACGTAGTAAACGCAAGATGGAATACTTTCATCTACAATTCCAATGTCGCTCGAAAAGCGGTTCAGCACGCGACCTAAAAACGATTTCAATAAAAATTGAGCAAAATACAGAGTATAAATCTTTCTCGTAAACCTATGGAAACGTCCTTAAACCACGCAAAAAGGACAGGTGGACCAAAGCACGCTTGATAAACACTATGTAGTATAGGTCATAATTATTTCACACTTCAAATCGTGTTTTGAACCTAACCGATTAACGAAATTGAACAATCAACAATAGCAACTTTGATTATTTTTTTCGAACTAATCATTATCATTAGGCAAAATTAACCATCACAATAATGTGCATTGTACAGGATCCCGGTTTCGTTCTGTGGTTGAAAACTCTATTTTACCATTGGCCAGTCCATGTGGTCACATCTTGGAGTCGCTGCAGTAATGCAGGCGACTCTCGTAATTACAACTCCCTCTTCTCTCGTCAAATGAGCACAGTGCGCTCGGCTGACGAGCTTTTTATTTAACCAGACATACCCCGAAAAACTAACCTAACCTAGAATAGAATAACTAAACTTAACCTAACTTAACCTAACTTAACTTAAAAGAAAATCATACTCTGAGTGCCCTCACAGAGAATGATCACTCAGAAAGTGCTCAATTGCCGCCGGACGGTAATTTAATTACTACCAAATTAAATTATGTTGACGGACTTAAAACGGCTGTTCAATGAAGTGGGCAATGTTAAAATCCTATAAGGAAAGGTTTGGGCCAAATTTTTGAACTTAAGTATCTTGAGTCCAAGGGCGGATCTACATTAAGGCCGAAAGGGTTGCAGCTTGCAGCCTCCCCTCTTTCCGGAACAATTCATGCCAAATAGGGGTATCTTTACTAATTGTAAGATTTGACTAAAACACCACAAATTTCCCAACTCCAACCTCCGGCGCGACTATAACTTATTTCACAGCTTGTTTTAATTTAAATTGCCAAATAAATAGCGTGATCTCTGATCTCTGCAAAATTTGACCAAATATTCTGGTCAGTCCTTATTTAAGCGAAGGAATTCTAAATAAGTTGATGAAATTTGCCGCTCATATCAATTTACAGCTACGGGGGCTCAAATTTTTGCTAAATATACCATATTTTCTCTCGCCTTTGCCGCAAATCCCCACTTTTTCTGTCTTAAATTTCAACTCTAGATTTCCACGGCTAACAACTGTAAATCTCATTCCATTACATATCACTGATGCATAGTTTTAACAGAATAGTTTAACACTTTTTTTACAACTATTTATTTACGCTTCCACTAGTTCTACGTTCATACAACCGAATACATAATTACAAATCGAATATTTCGTCAAATTTGGTAGAGGGTGGGATAGCTCCTAATACACTGTTTTTACACTAGATATCTCGAGGTTTTTATTTACCAGCCCCTCCCTTCAGAATTCTCGGATGCACGCCTGTGTGAGTCGCTGCAGGAACGCAGGCGACTCTCGTAATTTCTACCAAATTAAATTATGTCGACGAGCTTAAGGACTCACATTGGTCTGGTAGAACCCATGATATTTGAAATCTTAAACAAGGAGAGTCGATCTCCTTTTCTGCAAGTGTTGAGCGCTAGCCCAAGCTGTAGTGATTTGTCAAGAAAGCTAGCAGGTGCGTGCCCAGGATTTGGTTTCGAGGAGGGTTTTGAAAAATATATTGTAGAAAATCGGGGAAAAGTTGGTTTAAAAAGGAAATAGGCGCCGCAGGGGCTTGGGACAAAATGTTGGCTAAAACTGACAAAATTTATACTTAGTAAACCATATCGAGGAAAAGGGGGGGGAGGGGTTTGAACCCCAATAACCCTATCCTGGGCACGCGCCTGAAAGCTAGTGCAGGTTGGCAGAAGCGGGCAATGGCGATGGCAATTCTAGAAATCGGGTATGGGTCTGGGAGGGGTTGAGAATTTGAAGCTCGAAAATGGGCATTTTTCTGGATGATTTTCATGTGAAGATTACTTGAAAATAACGTGTAAAACACTTGTGGAGTCATAACAGGGGAAGAAAGCGGCAAATGCGCCGAAGGAGCAAGAAAATTTTGCTATTTTAGCTTCATTAGCTCAATATTATGTGTTGTCTGCGGATACTCACCCAATGAATTAGAATCAAAGAACTGAAGCGGGGCTCGTATTAGAGAATCAAGAGCAGCTCGATGTATTTGAAGGGAAGATGATGTACAAATCTTGACTAATAATTGCGCTTGAACACATCCAACTCCAAATATTCCAGCAACAATTCCAGCATAAATGTAAAGAAAATTGTAATTCATACTTGTAGATTTCTCAGAGTTGTAGTTTAAAACTTCTTCGGTCCTGTTTGAAAAATAATGTATATTTAAAAACAAGGTTAGGTTTTCAGTCCAGATGAACGCGAATACCGGACTAACCAGATTTTCAGGAAATAACTTGAATAGTTGAGTAAAAAATACATGACGGAGCAAAAGATTCCAAATAAAATAACGGTAAATAATGAGTTCCCAGCTAGTGCGTAGCGAGCCCAGATAGCCCATCTGATTTTTCCAATTGACCTCAGTTCCTTTTCAGGTTGTTCCGCAAGAGGGAAAGTTCCGTAACTACCCTTGCTCAGACTATATTCATTACAGCCAAAAAACGTTGACTTTTATAGTTGTCTATAAAACAAGTCCGCTAGTTTTAAATAAACAAGAATTAATTTTTAAAAAATTACCAACGGGTCTCCGTTGATCCAGTGAGCTCAACTGCAGACGTTTCTTCCTCAAAAAGTTCGTCAACAATTGTTGAGGTCACTTCTCCTGAAATTCCACTCAAGTCCTCGTACGAAATATGGAGTGGAGTATTTTCGTGACGTAAAACTAAAATGTCATCAGCAAACTCGAGATAGCGGATCTGATGTGTGACCAAGATAACACATTTGTCCTTGAGTAAGCCTCTAATACATTTTTCTACTAGATGACGCCCTACTTGATTATCAACAGAGCTCAGGGGGTCATCTAATAAGTAAACATCCGCTTTAGAGTAGATTGCTCTAAAGAGATCAAATGAAATTAGCTGTAAGCACTATATGAACAGCTAGAAAATTACATTAAAAATCATCTTTCAGAATACCTCGCTATACTTATTCTTGCTTTTTGACCACCACTAAGAGTCACACCCCTATCGCCAACCCAAGTTTGATTACCAAACGGAAAACGTTTCAACTCGTCCTGCAGTGCACATGCTACAACGACTTGTTCAAACCAGTCAGGTTCAAACGAATTTCCAAAAGTAATATTGTCTCGTACAGTACCAGAAAAAAGCCAGGGATCTTGAGGAGCATACGCTACTTTTCCCCCAACTTCAATTCGACCATTTGACCAAGGTACTTCTCCTAATATTGCTCTCAGTAAAGAGCTCTGTAATAGAGAAATAAGTTTATTGTGTTCAGTTTTCAGTTCATGACTTGTTGCAAGGAGAAGTTACCTTTCCAGTCCCAACTTGACCCGTGATTCCCACCAACTGCCCAGGGGTACAGATCAAATCAATGCCTTCCAGGACACTCCTTTCTGACCATCTTACAGAGACATCTTTCAGGACGACACCCTCATTCCAACCGCGCGTGGTAGTCAACTTTTCCTCAAGGCATAGGAATTTCTAAATATATGGTCAGACTTAAAATCTTAAATCCGGCAAGCATCATAATAATAAAACCTGCCTTATGGCAGCTTGGGACCAGAAGGTCGCTGGCACAATGGCATTTACTAGAGCAATACATTGTAATACGCATTTACATCATGGCACTAGTTGAGATTTTTAACTTAATTTTAAAATGTTTCCGCACCAAAGATTTTTAATCGTGTTGCGTCTCTTCAAATGGGTTTACATATAAACATTTCGCTCTTTTGAATATTTATGACCAAATTTTGATTTTTTTTTTGCGTTTCCGTGTTCCAGTTATGTATTATAACATGCTTCATCTTGAACTGTGTTTGATATAAATATTGCTTTGTACATATTTGTTATTGCATCGATTTTATTCTTAAATACTTTTGAATTTTGCATCAGGAAAACGTCAAATTTTTACTTATAGGCCTTCGACATAATTTTAATGGAGTTGTGGTTGTGAATTACGCACATCTATCAATATGTACGGACGGACAGACGGACAAGACCATCCCAGTAGACCTTCTGGTCTAAAACAGGGTTCTTAGACAAACTACGCACCTGAACCCTTTTCGCTGACACAAGGATCTCAGATAAACCTGAGATTGCAGCTGGGACCTGCCGAGTTATAAGACCCCAAATGCTAGTGTAGACGGAGAGAACGAGAAATACCTGTAATTAAGATCAAATTTCTGTATCTTTATCAGTACTGTAAAAACAGAAACAAGCAAAATGGCTTACCGTCTCTGCTGAAATGTCACTTCCCGTCGTGACTGCAGCAATGAGCGGAAGGAGAACTACAACTCTTGCCGCAGTTACAAATACTGTGAAATTTAATGCTTGTAACATTGCCTTTTTCCGAATTCCCTTCATTTCTAATCTAGTAAAAGTTAACGGAATTCAAGTTTTTTAAGTAAAACAGAAGGTGAGTTAGCCCTACCTACCTTCGAGCTCCTTCAATTCGTTCTAAAAATAGCTCCTCCCAGCCGCATACTTTGACCAACGAAATGGCACTCACAAGTTCAACCATCATTTTGAGACGAGAGTCTGTTTTCTTGACAACTGTAGCGCTCATTTTTCCTAATATTCTTCCTGCGACAACTAAAAAATTAAAATCACGTAATTATGTTACTACGCCAAGCCATTTCCTGATTTAAAAAAGTCAACGGCTGCTTACACTGCAACGGAGTGACTAATAGGAGGATTCCAAATCCGGCCAAACCAACTGCTCCAACGTAGAACCATAGGATGCCAACTGCAAGACCAAATTGAAGAGGAGAAGAGAATAGGGCTGGCAGACTTACTAAAACTCGTTCATAACGATTCACATCATTGGATAAGAAATTGACTGTTTGACCAACGTCCGATGTTGAGAGCGACAATGGGCTCAGCTTCAATGCCTATACAACAAAGAGAAATAAGCTCCTGCCTACTGCCTGCAGCGCGCAGTAGGGTAACCTCATTAGCCGATTTTGCTAGAACCCTTCCATAGGATGAAATGTTTGCAGAAAGCAAAAAACCCTTGTAGCTATTGCCCTTGACTGCCGACACATAGAGGGACAACTTGTCATAACCTACTAGGGCAAAGCAGGGCACGATTTTGCACCCTACTCCCCTACTCTTTACTAAGGCTGAAAAATACAAGTGGGACATTACGGCAGTAGGGCAATGCTTCCGAAGTAGGGCAATAGGGCAAACTTGTCGCCCATCCTGATCAGTCCTTTCACAGGACTGTTAACTGGGATTGGAGGGAATACGTACTTGATTGAAAATTGAGAAATATGCGTTCGAGACTCCTGTAAAGTCAAGTAGGGCAAAGCGCAGTAGGGCACGATTTTTCACCAGTAGGGATCCAACCCTCCGGCTAAAGTCTGACCCTTCGCCCCTTCAACCCTCCGGCTCAAGTCAGACCCTCCAAATCCAACCCTCCAGATGAAAGTTGTCTCTGGGACCCTCCAGAGGGTGGAGCAAAGACGAAATGCCTAATAATGGCTGCATGTGCCCCGCGTTGTAAGGTAACCTCGTAACTAAGCACATTTTTAGTTTACGGGACTGCGGAACTCTCCGGCTTTGTTTTTAGGGCAAAAAAACTTTCCTACTGCCCTACTTTCGCGTAACTTTGGCTTTAGCCCTCCTGTCCTATTGCCCTACTTAGCGATTATTCTGCCCACTCTCTTGGAGGGTCAAATTTCAGCCGGAGTGCTGGAGGGTCGTAAGGTCTGACTTGAGCCAGAGTTGGACCGGTGGGGCCGATCCTCCTCCCTACCCAAGCAACACACAACAACACTGTTGTCAAGTTACCCTGTTCCCTGCCAGTCCAAGTAAAATCTCAAACAAACTTACCTTCCTGTAAAGCCTGTTTCCAACAGCGACTCGGACATTCATTCCAAGGATCTGGCTCGCCGTCATGATTCTTTGTCGGTATGATATATAAATAAAATTTAAGAGAAGAATTATTGTGGACCAGAAGCAAACGACATAACGTGGATACGCTCCGTCCAAGCTCTGCATCACGTACAACAGAATCACGGACTGGGATAGCCTAATCCAAATTATGGAATACGTCATCATAAGTGTATATCAGGGTTTTTGCTTGGAGCCAGACCCAATTTTCGGGCGATCCGAAAATTTGACATTATAATTGCAACTGACCTTAGAGAATCGATGACTATGACTTGGAGAGTTAGACAGAACATGCGTTTACCAAAAGCTCGTAGTAGAGCTCGAGCAAGCTTAGGGCCAGTTTTGAGTTGAGATTCCCATTCCCATGCGTCTCCAAGCAGTGATCCTAAATAACTGGTCGAGTCCGTAGGTAAAACACTGTAAATATCTTCCTGTTCCAAATCTCGCACATTTCCCAGCCGAACAATTCCAAACACCCACCTCAAAATTAAGAATTTAAATTATTAACGTGTGTCAAAAAATGAAACTGTTGACTGCCTGGCGACATCCTACACAGTAGTAGTTATTAAGAGCTCTTTATGCGATTGGACTGTTCATCCGTCCGTCCGTTCGTCTGTGCGTCGTTTGTCCGTCCGTTCGTCCGTCCGACGTTCATCCATCCGTCGTTCGTCCGTGGTTCTTCTGTCGTTTTTCCGTCCGTCGTTTTTCTGTCGTTAGTCCGTCCGTCCGTCGTCGTTCTTCCTTCGTTCGTCCGTCCGTCGTTCTTCTTTCGCTCGTCCTTCGTCCGTTTGTTCGTCGTTCGTCCGTCCGTCGTCCGTTCGTCAGTCCGTCGTGTGTTCGTCCGTCCATCCGTCCCTGTCGCTAGTCTGACCGTCCGTCCGTCGCTCATCCATACGTGACCGTCATTCGTCCGTCCGTCGTCCATCTGTTTACAGGATAATTATAGAACTATTCAACGTAACGTTACACATCTCTTACTAATCGACTGGGCAGATAAATGGACCTGGCAGATTTTAAGCTGATTCAAATATGGGCCATCTAAGGTGACCCCTAAGGTCAGGGGACTTCATAGTAATGCCACGGGAAAATGTATGGATTTGGTTGGTTATTCTTTGTTATTTTCTGCTTAGATTTAGTGTCCAACGATTTGAAAACCTATTCAGGCGCGTAGCCAGGATAGGGTTTTTGGGGTTAAACCCCCCCCCCCCCCAAATGTTTGAAAAAAAGAATTTTTAATCAATTTTTCAAAAATTTCGCGCCTGCGGCGCAATTTCATTATTTCTAATCGTAATAAGTACGTTTTCAGGACCGCGAATGTGTTCAAAAACAAGAAAATAGCCTCGAAAATGCAATACTTTTGCACAAAATGTCAACAAATCGCGCCTGCGGCGCCTCTGAGGTCATATTTTCCACAAATTTCAACCTTTTCACCTTTAATTCATGCGAAAATTCACTTCAAAATCTTGAAAAACGAAAATCGCGAAAACCGATTTCTGACGAAAATTCTAAAACCCTCCCCGAAACCTAATCCTGGCCA
>VNWX01000500.1:0-21336 GCA_009869905.1 Ceratophysella communis | reverse complement strand
GCTCAGAAAAAGCTCTCTGGTTCGGGATCAATTTCGTTCAATTAAGTTTTATGATTAGGAGGGTTGGGCCCTCTCTCCCTGCCTTGCTCAGCCTCTCCTGCCGCCTCTCTTCCATCGATTCTGAATTTGTAAAACCCATGCAAAGACGTACACACACTTTTACTTTACTTCTGCCAACCCAGCAGCAGCACCCATCGCCGCCCAAGCCAGCCTTTTTGGCACAGCAAAAAAAAACATAATAACCTAGTACAGTAGCCAAGCCACGATGGAAACTCAGCTCAAACCAAAACTACTACATATATGAAAACCAAAAGCATTATTTTCACACAGAGAAGGAAACTCTATTCGGAAATTTAAAATTCGAGGTCCATGGGCTGCTTTGTACTTTGTATTTATTAGACCCACGAGCAACGAAAAAGCAGCCTAATTCAAGCAGAAAGATTTGAACCCAAGATGATCTTCGGCAGTAGAACCTGAAATGCTGAACATTTGAAGTAACCTGAGAGCTCGGGAAGGGGAAGAAAAATTTTGTGATTTTTTCTCTTTAAAATGTGCTGAGATGCTGCTTGAGGTAAAAAAAAACATAATAACCTAGTACAGTAGCCAAGCCACGATGGAAACTCAGCCCAAACCAAAACTACTATGAAAACCAAAAGCATTATTTTCACACAGAGAAGGAAACTCTATTCGGAAATTTAAAATTCGAGGTCCATCGGCTGCTTTGTACTTTGTATTTATTAGACCCACGAGCAACGAAAAAGCAGCCTAATTCAAGCAGAAAGATTTGAACCCAAGATGATCTTCGGCAGTAGAACCTGAAATGCTCAGCAGTTGAAGTAACCTGAGAGCTCGAGAAGGGGAAGAAAAATTTTGTGATTTTTTCTCTTTAAAATGCGCTGAGATGCTGCTTGAGGAAAAACGGGAATTTAAGGGTTCGCTAGTCTGGGCTGAATAGTGGTGGTTGTAAAGGCGCAGGTAAGTTGATGGGAACCTTTTTTCTTAGTGCTTGACTGAGGAACAATGGAATCTTTGGAAGCAATAGCCCCGTCCAAGGTAGAAGGTCATGCCCGGAGTGGTGCACGCTAGTACAAGGGGTTCGCTGGATGAGACGTTAGTAGTAAGTAGAGGCTGGGGTGGAAATGGATTTGCATTGCGTTGCACACAGAAAAGCAGCCCCTTTAGTTTTTTGTGTGCAAGAAGAGAGCATCTTTGGGATTGCATAAATAAAAGTGAATTGAGGAGGGCAGCGGACCCAAGCCAAGCAGAGGGCTCAGAAACGAAGAAGACAAGAAAAATTCCCTTTCAGTTCAGGCAAAAGCCCGAGTCGTTCTATGCTCCTGAATGCAGTCAGTCTTCTGGGATCGGGTGTTTTTTCGGTAAGAAAAAATGCCAGGCCTGAGAGATGGGGACGACGAGATTAGTGGACGGGAAAGGGGGAAGCCCTATGAGACTGCTACTCGCTCGCTGTGAGGCAAGCAAGGCAGAAGGACGAGAGCGTTGTCGACTGACTCAGGAGAGTGTTGTCCTTACGCACTTCTTCCATCCACCGTCCATGCGTGAGAGCTCCCCTTCCTCTCGGCCAGAGTGCCCGTCGGCAGGTCTTCTCAGACCCTAGCCAGCCCTGCCCCGAGCAGACCAGGGCCACCAAGCACCTCCACACACCCTCCTGCCCAGGTCACGCTGACCCGGTCAAAAATGAGCTCCCTGCTCGAAGCGAGTGCCCGTGTCGTGGCCCGGAACTTTCCGTTCCAGTACATCGAAGAGCTCTACGCCCAAATCCCCACGCCCGTCATTCTGTCCATCGTTAAAGAGGCCTTTCCGCAGTCTGAGGCCGAGGTCCGCGTCTACGCCGGCGGTGGCTGGGAAGGTGGACTCGGGAACTGGGAGCGGGGTCAGAGCATTCTGGACACGCCGCAGGGCGTTTCCAAGGTCGTCCAAGTGGGTGAGTGCAGGGAAAGGGCAGTGAACGGCCTTTCTCCGAGTGAAAGTTTGACAGGACGTGTGACGTGGCTTATTTATAAGCAGCCGAGTGGAGAGAGTGAAAGTCGGGCGCATCCCTCGAGCAGCGAGTGCATTATGCAATGAGCCTATTTATAGAAAACTGCGTGCAATGCACCCAACTCATCGCTCCCATGCTCCCATTACTATCTCACTAATTACCCCGACCCCAGAGTTCGAACTCGGCTAATTAATTAAATTACCAATGATGCGCAGTGTATTGGACTCTCGTCTTATTTAACAAATTTAGCGAAATTTATCGATCTGATTCCTGTATGTGTATTCCTATAGACCACTCAAGGATCGTACATTCACGATTTTATTTTAGAAATTGAGTTCAAATGACAAAAATATGGGTTCAAGCTCGTGTACTTAATACTTAACCCAAAAGGTCGTTGACAATCGTAAATCCTAATGGGTTATAGCGGTTGTACAGGGATATAAAGAAAGTGCTTGTCTGACTACTCTGTTGCCTCGAGGGAACCCCGTTATGTATATTACTCATACTCATAGCCATTCCATGCGTTCAAGACAAAGTCACCCTAAGCAAACTACCTCACTCACTGATGTTGAGGGACAGCTGACTTACACGGGTCGAAGCTGGACGGCTCAGTTTAAATTTAACTATTTGAAAGGAAAGTAGACCTTTTGGGCTATAGGAACTGAAAGCGATTGGGAAAACTGGAGCACTTAATGAATGAGAAAGCTGGCATCTATTTTAAGGCTAAAATGCCGTTCAAAAAAGTTAAAGTTGATTTTAAAAAATGGTCGGATTTAGGACTGAAGAATAGAAAGTTGAACTTTCACTCTATGAAAATTTGTCTAAAATAAAAAATGAAAGCTATGGGACCTAAATTTGCTCAATGTTTGAGGTAATGGAAAAAGAATATTTTTCAAATAAATAAAATATCGAATCCGGCACTATCATTAGCATCTAGCATGTGATCGGGCAGTTTTTCCTGCCTAAATGTGTGTCAAGGTCAACAGGAAACAAATCCCTAGTTGTTTAGTTTGGTTCTAATTAGGTTCTAAGGATCTCGAGTCTTTTCGTAACTACGCTCACTGATACAGAATTCAGTAGGACGTATTAGCACATCGATACCCTGATTTAATTAATTTAATTTCCTTAATAAACTAAAAATTTAAAATTAGGTAGGTGGCGTTTAGCTTTTTCCGGTTCCCAAGCTTAAATCATGATCCAGAGGCATTGACTAGAAGTTTATTTATGAGTGATTCCGGATTGATTGCAGCACTCAAAAATGTCGACAGCTTAACTGTGACTAAATTTTTTTTAAATTAAAACTAATGCGGCATGCCCTTTGAATCAATTTCCAGGATTCCATTTATCAGGAACCGTGACCAGCAGAAGCAGTTCGGATAGCACGGTTGACCCTGTGCTCGACCCGACTGCAGCCAGAACTGAAACCAAACACAGAGTCTCATTAACTTTTGACAGGTAACTAGTGCAAATACAGAATTCCGCTTGACCATTAGCTCGGGGACTTCCAGCAAGTAGTAAAATTCTATTTAATATTTAATTACCACCAGGCGTAAAATCACCTCAACCACCTGCACGTGTCCTTCACGAGATATTTTCTGGTGTGAGCACGTGGTTGCCCTTTGCCTCTATAGAATAAGGAATCATGAGACTGTAATTCGAGTTCCTATTTCAGGTGAGACTTTTCTCAGAACATTCAATTATTCATTCTTTGGCGATTGGTTTTCGCATAACACAGTATTAGTATTTAAATATTAAAATACTGATCGATCTGGTTTTCATGATTTTTTTTCTAGAAACTCTACTGCATTTATCACGCGATCAACTCCAGAAACTTCTCCAATACTTGATATCAGAGCACACTGAAGTGCTAGCAACAGCACAGGCTCTCGCTGATGACATTCTGCTTCCAAATTCAGATATTAATCATATCGGAGGTATTGAGCTGCTATGAGTAAAAGATGACAATCGAAAAAGAAGTTGCTAATCCTGCTATCTTGAATTGATCTATCTCAGGTGCCCCTGATCCAACTGCTGGTGGTTCAACCACAGACAATCCAAGATGGTCGCTCGACGAGGAACGAGTTGGGGATCAGGTGAAAGTTTATCTCAATCAAAGCCACTACAGTGGCAGTGGAAGTCTCAAACTGGTTGCTGGACTCTTTGGAAAGGTATGGATAATTCTTCTCCTTAAGATTTCCCCGGGTTGCTTCTTTGCTAATTGGCCATCTTGCTCTGAATAGGTTCGGGAAATGCTCCTACATTCTGATACAAATGGACCAAGACTGCTTAAGATAATCACGGACCAGTTTTTGAACAACCCCAGAGTGAACAGTTCAAGCAGAGCAGCTCCAGGAACAGTGGCAGCGATAACAGACAAATTTAGACCACTTTGGGAAGAAATCGGTAAGTTATTTGACCATTAACGCTACTGTACTTTGTATTTAAAGTGCGTTAATTTAACTTGATCGCATGAATTAATTGAATTCAGGAACCCTTTGGGCCATCATCACTCTCAGTCCGAATATCACACCGGGTCACAAAGCACATCTGTCCACTCTGCTTCTCAAGTACTCCAGCCACCCACTCGCCCCACCAGAAGACCCTGACAGTGACCTTTTCCACCCATCCAGTAGCAGCCATCATAATCACAAGCGACGGAGAAAGCAACCACGAACAATTTTCCACAGAGCTCTCGAGCATCTCCAACTTCCGTGCAAACCAGTCGAACCTCAGGAAACAATTCACTTCCCACAAGACTGTTGCAAGCTCGAGTCGCTACGATGCCACGGAGTGGACTGTACCGACTACGCCATGGCACTTCTCAAGCATCTCAGGCAGATCCAGTTCAGCGACACACAGCCATGGCTCGGAAACTTAATTGACCCTATCACAATCCTGTTTGAAACGCTACTGGGAACTCATTCCAATTCAGCGTATGAAGTGGCTCTCATTGGGTTGGGTCAAACTCGAAAGCTTTTCCCAGGTCTCCATTTACAAGAAAAACTGATAAAGACGGAAGAAAAACTGATGAAACAACTTCTAGAGTTTCCGCCCTCAATCGAGCTCACGACGCTTCTGATCAACCAAAGCCGACTATTTCTCAACTATGGTCTCCTCCCACTCCCGCACACCGTTCCGCTGCACAACTTCACTCAATTTCTGTTTAACAACTTGATTCTGACGGAACAGGGCCTGGCCTATGACATAGCTCTGAAGTCGCTGTCACTTCCGCTTCCCGACTCTTCACCCGCCCATTCCATTCCGCACTACGAGCTCTGCCAAATCGGCTTGGCTTCCACGCTTCTCAGCCAGTCCAAGTCCAATCCACATCTGCTTGCCAAGATCCTCAATACCATTCTGTCGACTATCAAGTCTCCATCTCTGCTCTACAAGCTTGCTCAGGATTGCTTCCGTACCGAAACCCGGTCACTTATGGAAATTAGCTTTAAGATTTCTCTTCAGATTCTTCGCATTACCAAGAATACGCAGCATAGACGACGGTAAGATCATATTGTAGAATATGTCGCTGTTTGCGCCACGAAGGCCATCAGCCATATTGAAATAACTTTCGACCCTCTAAGCGAATCTGACCCTAATACTATTTCTTAAATTTCAGATGGGAAGTC
The DNA here is from genome assembly GCA_009869905.1 of Ceratophysella communis. Taxonomy (NCBI): domain Eukaryota; kingdom Metazoa; phylum Arthropoda; class Collembola; order Poduromorpha; family Hypogastruridae; genus Ceratophysella; species Ceratophysella communis. The sequence continues at coordinate 15,711 of VNWX01000500.1, read as the reverse complement.
GTTCGGTGGACAGGGAATTGCACGACTGAACTGGGTCTGGAAAGTGTGAACTATCTCCTCCATAATTGGAGAGAACTTTTCATGCCTCTGGAAGTTGTGAATGTGGTGGGTAACCTGATGGGAAGAAACGGGACGAACGGAATCATAAATCATCTAGGCTACGGCGAGTGTGAGCGTCTACGGGCAACAGGCAGAAGAGTAGCCATCGAATGTCTTCGAGATGATCCGTCGGGGACAGCACTCTCGGCTCTCGGTCTCTGTGAAGTGGACTCAACAGCATTTGCAACTTGCTACCAAATTATCCTCTCGTCTTATTCTCATATGACTTCGAGCCTGCTCTTCTCGATCGGAAGGTACATGGAGCACCGTGGAATGGCCGAAAATGCCTTCGAATTGGCATTGCTCGGGGTTAAGGGCATTAATATCTCCTTCAATCAGGTAATCCATCTTTGTTTGTACGATGAGAATTCGGGAAACAGATATGGGACGATCACTAAAAATACTAAATTATTCGTGATCTAATTAGCCTGCCTGTTAACCACAAATATTGCTTAATCGTTCCAGGACACGCACCCTGCCACAGCAGACATTCACTGGACAGCAGCCCTGGCTCATTCCCTAGGCCCAAATCAATTGTCAACCCTAATTCCGCTGCTTGTCAAGCATGTCCAATGTTCCACTATTCTGTCAGAAATTCTGCGACGATGCATTGACAAGAACAAGCGCACTCAAGCCATGGATCTTCTTTTAGAAGCCACGCTTTCCTCCTACGTGAGCACCATTCACTCCAGACTGAGTCACATTAGTCCGAGGCACTATGGGGACTTCATTGAGTTCCTGGTCAAGGCCAAGGAGAGCTTCATGCTCGACGAGCGGAGTGGAGCTACCAAATGGTGTAAGGTCATCGAAGGAATTAAGCTGGGCTACAAGGGCAAGAAGAAGCTCATGGGCTTGGTCGGAGCGAGATTTGGGTGAAAGCGGCTTCCGTTTAAACTGAAGTAAATTAATTAGGTTCTTCCAGAATAAGAAAATACTAGTAATAAATAATACAGTAATGCCTTCTGTAACGAATCTATGCAAATTGAAGAAAGCAAGTGGTCCTTTGTTCAGCCCAGAGAGATCACTCTTGAGGAATAATAATAATTTATTATGATGTGTTCATTCATTGTGATTCCATTGTGTGTTGTGAATTTTTTACATATTTCTGTCGTCTCTTGTTATTTGTTGTTTGATTTCGACTCGACTGCGTCTTTGTACAATTGACCTATTTCCGCAATAGCCACAAGTGCAGTAAGTTAGTGTATTGTGTTATTAGTTAGCTCTAGCTTAAGGTTTTGATACTGAAAGAATCATAAGGGAAACTGTAGTGCGTATATTTTCCAAAAATGTAGTTTAATAGTTAGAACGTAGAAATAGCCTTATCATCCCATCAATCCGTGTTTTGTATACCAATGAATAATTTAGTAAATATTTTGTGATGTATGATGTATTAAAATCAAAGCCAGTTACTTTACAAACTAGATACGAAGTCCCATTTCCGTACCAGCTCAAAATCCAAACGCGTTCGTCGAAAACTGCGCCACCATTCTAATTCTAAATTCATCCTGCTTTCACTCGGTTGAAGTCAACTGCATATGTCCTGGAATTGAGAAGATTTTTCACTCTCGTTTGATTAAAAGTCCGTTACTGTAATTAGAAAACAAATTAAAATGCTAAATTCAGTTAGGCTACGCTTCACACTACGCTGAATCGTATTTTGCTGCGGACGCGTAAAATTCCGGCGTCTGAGTCTCGTCGGGACAAGATACATATTAGACCTCGTTCAACCAGTTGTAATTTACTGTTCAATTAAAATTTACTGGACGTCGCGTTGCGGGATGGATGGATAAACTTGTTACCCGATTGGAAATTCTATTTGCGTGTACTTCGCATTAAGGTCAGGCGTTACGCCGTTTTAACGATTATTACCGAGTATCAAATTACGCGGTAGTCAGTGGAGCTTGAAGTGAAAACGAACTTTCACTGCTTACTGCAGTCATTCAATTCGAGAGGCTTCGGGTTTACGATTTAATGAGTTCTCGTTTGACTGATTTCGTTCAGTGAACCAGAAGCGGGAGGTGAAAGCGCTTCAACACATATACAAAATCACAGACAAACAGATTCTGCATAACAGGACCCCTGGGTCAGAATATTAAATACTTATTTAAGTGAATCTCAATTCAACCATGTATGTAAATTATCATATACATTAATGCTTCCAGGTATGAAGTGTACACTTGGGCTCAATATCCACGGCTCAACTGCAGTCTGAAATCTGACCGGAATCGGATTATACGAAACAAAGCTAAGCTAAGCTAAGCTGCCTGAACTACGCTCTACAAGAAAAATATTATTAGAAAATACCGAAATCGAGATCATCAAGCTCGGAAGCCTCTGGGAATGACTAAAAAGTAGTCGGCAAATATGAATAATTTAGTTTGCGAATCATGTACAGATTATAAAATTAAACGGCGGAACGCCCAATACTCAACGCAAATCAACGGAAATGAAAACTTCAGCATGGGAATTTCAAGCAGACTGTCTTCCTCTGAGGAGCAGCCGTAGAATTACTGGATTATACAAGTGCGCTTACATAAATATTTACTGAAACAAACAAACAAACATTGATGCATTTATTTTGATAGCCGAAGCTAATTAAGTTGAATGTCCCTTGAATTCTAAGGTCAATTCAAAGTTAATTGAGTCTTTGTTTGCACTAAAAGTCCATATTAATAACGAAGCTAAAGTGAACGCAGGGCAAATAAACGCGCGCCTTAAATTACTTAATATTTGGTAACTGCGTTCAAAACTCTGAGGAAAACAAATACGCACATGTCAAATTCCACGTGCACCAAATTGTTCAATTAGAATTATTACAGTTTACAATATAGCTACAATGCCAAGCGTTCCCTGAAGCACTGAATCAATTCAACAAAGGTCATTCATTTGAAGCACAACTCAATCAACTCAGAACTGCGCGTCAGGTGTAGGCGTATCGCAGATTCAATTAAAAGAAATCAAGAAGTTCAAGTGACGGCACCAGAGCACTTTCCAGTATAATTTTGGTAAACGGGCAGTTCAAAGGGATAAAAGATAATTTGATGAAATGAAATATTCGCTTGATGGTCAACTTCGTTAAGAGAATTCATGCTAACTGCTATACAGCATTAGACGGTCGCCGAGCGATTAAGTATAACTGTCAGCCTTATCAGATCTCTGTTAAATCCGTAAATGTCAAGAGAATAGGCGACTTTCCCTTTTGGAACCAGAAGTGAAAGCTCTGGGAATGGCAAATGACAACTTTCACTTATAATGCAGTCAAGTGGAGTCGCAAGTGGACTCAAAATGCTTTACGTCAAAGTGTTACGCGGAAGAGGAAGAAAGGACGCGTAAGCTCCGATTAAAATGTTGAAACAAGTAGATAAGTACAAAGTAAAAGGTTCTATTGTTCCACAAAGTATTTGTCATATAATATAAGCTTGGAATCCAGTAGAAAGTAAGTAGCTACCATCTAATTGCTCGAGCAGAATGAGAGACAGGCAGTACGTTTTAAGTATTCCGGTGAACTGAAATACAAGCCTAGCCTGCCGTTGTCAAAGTACTTTGAATTCTATTCTATTTAATTGGAAGGTCGTGGGCGGGCATGTGTAGTTGACAATGAGCGACTTAAATCCCTCCAGGAGCACCAATCAGAATCCAAATATTCCTCGTCAAGGTCGCTTCCTTTCGAACCAGTCTTTTGGGATCATCAAGAACAGGAGAAAGCTTCCGAACCACCTAATGAGACAAATTTCAATTTTAGACAAACAGTCATAAAAGGACCCGTCTAACCCCGTAACTGTAACCGTGTCAATGGAAGCAAAATAAAGCCCAGAACTTCCGCTGTGTCATATTTTATCTCACCGTTTCCTTCAAAGGCTGAATAACAATGGTCGGGAGCTTGGCACACCGTTGCAGACACTGGAGAGCAAGGATCCGTACGCCCTGTTACAAAATTTACATATAGTAAACACTCCGAGCTGAAGGTGAAACTGATACCAGTTCCCAGAGCCTAATTAGCTAGCCTTTCCATGAAAGGCACACATGCGTTTAGAACTCTAAACCTAGATAAATCGCCGAAGAAGCAGACCGGAATAATTATGCGGATTCGGATAGCCCTTGGAATGATGGAAACTGGTTAATTAGCACGCGGATAGTTCAAAGCTTTTCAATGGCCACTCCTCACGCGTGAAATTAGTATGAGCCTTGAGTATCGTTCACACGCCACGTGTGACTAAACACAAGTGACGCCATAACAATATCATTCGAATACTAAGATATATGGCTTTATCTGTGATCGTGCGCCTAATTGTGGTTGGCTGAAATACGTCAGCGAACTGCGGATTTTCATGTAGCGCAATCACGATGGTAAACGAAGCATAAGTGAAAGTCCGGCTGAATCCATAAATAATGCACTTGAAACTATGGTGCGAGTGAACGGACTCTTTGTAAAATAATTGAAAACAGGTAGTGCTTGGAGATTCCGGAACGACTGGAGTGCAGTTTTCATTACTTAGTAGTTATGATACTCTCTGCTCTTTGCCCACGTCAGAGAAACAATAAAACGAACGTATTCTCTGACTCTAAATAAGCTCATATCCAGCTGAAGAGCATGAAACGGAATTACGAGTGACACAAAGAAAGTAAAAGCCTCTTTACCATTTGTTGCTTGAACTGAGTGAGACGGAGGAGACGCGGAGTCATATCCAAAAAGTAGTCGACAAGGGGCGACTTTGAACTTTCACCATCACTCTTTGAAGACGAGAGCAGCAGGGAAGAATTGCTAGGAGTCAAAAGTTCCTTCAGAGCGCTCAAAGTTGACACCAAAATTGGAGCCTGTGCCTCATTCTCGGCTGACTCAGAGTCAATGTCAAAGTCCAGGCTAGCAACTAGAAGCGGAAGTACCTGGAAGTCACAAAACTTTTTTAACATTTTAACATATATTATTCCGCTAGCTTGCGTCTCAGTTAGAATGTTAATTAAGTGAGCATATCTCGCTCATCTCTCGAAAACTCGATTCTATTATGTATGACGTAATCTATTTTGCTGTCTGCTCGATTCAATTCAAGTATCATTAATATCTGCTGAAACTGAAGAAATATCAAATACTAGCCTTTGAATAACAATGAGCTCGCTGACTGAATCTGAGCAAAAAAGACTACAAAGTAAAACAATTACTCACATTTTTCAGTTCCATTTCCAGAACTACATGCGGCACGTGCTTCAGTTGAGCAGTCAAGGCTCGGATATAATTTGCTTTCACTTTTCCACCCGCAGACTCTTTCATGGAACAACCCTTGTAGGCGGCTACTAGTTTTGGAATTGAAATTTGGAAGATCCGCTGTTTGTATAGAAATCTGAAATGAAAAACAATGGATCAGAAAAAAACAAAACAATGCAATGAAATCATCATAAATCATAACTTTGCAAGAGGAATTCTAATGAAATTAACAGTTCCAATGGAAACTCAAGGTTCTGGAATACTCTACATTAAAGCTCACGAGGACAAAGTCAAGGAATTTGAAGTTCAATCTAATTATAAGTTATATGTTACATTATATTGCAAATATTTCAATTTGAAGCGTTGTATTTATGACGTCCGACGTACCCGTATCGGCAATAGGATTTCGCATTGAGTGAGAAGGGACAGTCCGTCATGACACCGGAGAAGCCCTCAGCAGCAACCAGGCTTCCATATTTCGGACTTGCGAGTAGCCTGATCATCTACATAAGCAAACCGAATGTACTCGAGTAATACGAACCGTTGTAAATATGCGGATAACAATGACTTGTTACAATGTTATTTTGACAATGTTACTTTTTAACAACGGAAAACGGAATCAGTCTACGATCTGGAAACTCGGTTTCCAAATTACGCGAATAAAAATTATTGAACATGAAAAAATAACCGGCATGGCAGTAATCGTCTCACTTGACGCTCTAGAGTAAGAGCACACCAATAATTGAACCCAAGCTTACGGAAAATACCACAAACTGCATAAGTATGCGATTTACCTGAATATGACCTTTGTGGTGTCAAATTACAGGATTACCTTGTTTAGAGGGACAGATCAGCTCATTATCGACTGCACTGCTCGGGTTAAGTACCCACATTGTATGTAGAAACAACTGGTTAAAGTTCTTTGAGCCGAAAATCCGTATTTGACAGAGAGCGAGTGGGTAAAAAAAGGCTTAGAAACGAACCTTGTCAATCCATTTTATGAAGGTCTGGGAATCCTCTCAACGCCAATGCTTTCACGACCCAGATAAAGAAAGTAATCAGTCGACGCTCTCTTCCTGACGATTCATGGATTTCCAAACTTGGTCTCATTAGCTCATCCTCCTCCTGAATCTGGAACTCAGTCTCGGCCTCAGCCTCGACGTCCATTGCTAGGTCATCGGTAAATTGTACAGGTTCCTCTAATCCTGTGTCTTTCTCTTTCAGTTGAATTGGCTGCGGAGTAGTCTCATCCAATTCCAATCTCTGAGTGAGTAAACCTTCCAATCCGTCAAGTAAAACCCCGAAATCAGCCTCTGTTTAAACCAGAAAAAAATCCATTCATTAAGCCGATCTGACCCCGGCACACGTTGTAGGCGTATTTACTCCGGCCTTCAATACTTTTCCGTTGTACGGTACATCAAGGTAACAGACAGAAACAGACGGCTAATTCATTAATTAGACAGACCAATGCATTCCATGTCAGACGAAACGAATTCTAACCGAAAACAATAATTAAAAGCTGGTAAACATCCGCATTATCTGCAAGTATTGTTTTACCTTGAAACACATCGAGCTCGAAACTTTCCAAAACTTTCACCCAGCCTAATGCTTATGTAACACTTTACTGTAGTACAATTGCATATCAAAAGTTTCCAATTAGCCTTCATCGCAGCCCTTTTCGGCTTTCCCCAGCACGTTTATTGAATGTCAAATGGTAGTAATTATACTTTTTTTTATAACTCTACTTGACAGACACCGAGCCTGAGCCTATTACATTTAAAAACGTTTGATGAAGTTAGTGAAGGCTTTAGCTACGAACAAGGATTCATTATTGATTCTTTCGCTACAACAACAGGCTTAACAAACCTACAAGGAGAAGACCTCTCCACGTGTCTCTTAGATGTCATGAAATAAACACGAATGATTAATCAAAGCGAAACTGTTGCATTCATTTTTAACTATTTCGAAGAAGGTGCTCCATATCTGATTGTCAATATTAGCCAGTTGTTCGTATCTACGTAGATATAGGTTAAAAATAAGCTTCTTCATTTACCAGGGGCCTTGTTGAGAAGAACAGCGTAGAGCCTGATATTGGCGAGCAAGTCCAACGCCATGGGATGAGTCGCTGTCTCGATTCCAATTTCTGCTCCACTCCCCGAGTCCCCAGCTGCCAACTCATTTTCGTGTATTAGCGGAGAAAGTACTTTCTCCAATAAAAGAGTCATTAGCTCATTCTTCTTCACAATTGCTATGGAAGGCCGCACGGATCCCAGAAGAGCTTCTCCTAGTAAGCCCTGCAAGAACGACGCGGGTAAGCATTAACAAGCAATGACAGATCCCTAAGCCCGTAGGGCCTCAGCTGCCGGAACTGGACTATACGGCTTGTGGGGGCTGAAATAATCTAACTTTAATTTAAAGTGCTCGTAATCGCCTAAAAGTTCAAAATCCGGGATAATGAAGTTGAACTTAAACTTACGGGCGTAACATTGACTTCCTGAAGCCCAGAGAGATCTAAGGACTTAACACGCTCGTTCCAGAAAGTGTCAACTAGTTCCTGTTGACGAGTTTCATTGGCCACTCGAATCAAATTACGTACGATGGTAGTGAAAAGCTGGTAAGCCTGAGAGTTTCTCTTACTTCGTGCATGGAGGCCCACGCGTATGAAATCTTGTAAGTGGAGAGAAAGAAAATTGACCAATTCTTCGATTTCACGGCCGATCTTATTAGTGGCTTGTGGGAAATCAGAGGCTGTGCGATTACAAGCCTTCTCTACAATGGAAGAGAGACACTGGAGAACTGCATCGTAGTTTTTATGGTTTTCTTTACAGGAAATCAACAACTTGACTAGTCTAGGAATTACGACTGTTCCAACTTTCATGTAAGGAGCACATGCAGCCAAAGAGGAGTAAATGTCACTCTTGGCGTCTTCAAGAGCCTCGGCTTCGGCCTCAGTTCCTGGCATTTCTTCGATGGGCGTCAGAAGTTGAGGCACTGAAGTTCTCACAAACTCATCACTGTAATTCCTGGCCATTTCCTCCATAGTAGATATGACCAAGGACCTAAAAATAAGGATCCAAAATTGAACCTTGAACAAGGATTCACTAAAGCCAAGCTCATAANACAAACTCATCACTGTAATTCCTGGCCATTTCCTCCATAGTAGATATGACCAAGGACCTAAAAATAAGGATCCAAAATTGAACCTTGAACAAGGATTCACTAAAGCCAAGCTCATAAAGCAAGTTTCGTTAGGCTTGAAGCCCTACTCAACATCAAAAGAAAATTGCTCTGAAGTCATTTAGATTCCCAGTGCAATAAAAGTTCAAGCCACTAGTAAAGATTGCAGCTCGGGTATCTTGAACTCATTATGACCGGATGGTCCCTGACATCGTTTACGGTTCAATGCTAAAGCTTGGTTTACTGCAGGCGCATGCAGCAGGCAACTGCATTAAAAAACTGCAGAACTATTTCAGTCAAACATCTGAATAAATCTGGAAACTTCAGAGACTTAGAGCCCATCCATACCTTATCTCTCTTGGCGTATCCTCTTTTGTCAAGAGAGCGAGGAGATGAGCCTGAAGCACATTTCGACTCGGCTCATCTACATTGCAACTTTCTCCTGCATTGATACCTTCTGAATCATTTTCAATGTCTGCTGGATGGCAAGAGAAGCCGGGTGAAAAAAGTGAGTCCCAAGACCACAAAGTCAGTTTCAGCGGAAGTCAAAAGTGTGAACCACATTCCCAAAATCTCATCCCAGTTCGGAAGAATGCTGGCCAGTCTCACTGTATCAAGAAATATAAAAGAAAAACGAATACTTGGAGCATCACGTTCAGTTCTGACGAGACTTAGACATTAGATAATACATATTACTTTCTCCAGCCACCCCATATGTCTGAAACAATTTTAAAAAAATCCGCTTACACGAACAGAACAATCTCTGTTTCGTAGTATGAACTGCATATCATGTAATACTCGTAAGACCCGATAATCATACTTTCACTCAATATTTCAGCCGTGAAGAAGAAGTCCGGAAGATTCATTTGAATTCCGTGATGCGTAGAACTGTATATATGTTACGGTTTGTTTGTACTAGCGGTTCAAACCGGTTTGTTTGTATTTGAGGCACTAGTTTATGCCATTAAAACTCTGTTATACACACGTAAATCTAATTATATTAAGGTTGCATTGTAGACCAAAAATTAACGCTCTTTTCAATTGTATCATTTATTTAATCCTAATGCAATTAGATCTCGTCTGAAAGGTGAAATTTCGAATATCAGGAGATTTCGTAAATTCGTATTTCTACACTTATTGAGGCAACCATGCATCGGATTGGATTAAATGACACCAGTAAAACAAAGCATGAAATTTTAGTCTCGAATCAACCATAATACAATATTTTTCAAATGTTTATAATGCAGATTTATGCTAAAAATACAAACAAACCGGTTCGAATACAAATGAACCATGTATAAATGCAAATATATTTATCAGAGCTCAGCAAATATTTAATGAAGAAACCGGTGAGATTCATATTTAAGTTCTAATAAGCCAGGAGTGAAAGCAAAGTGAAAGTAAATAAATAGCATTGAAGAGTGAGCACAAAAAGTAAATGCGGAATCTCACTGTCCTTCAAGAAATTAATAAGGAAAAAGAAAACCTGTATACAACTTTAATATCAGAGAGCGCTTTAGGCTCAATTTCAACTTAAATTGAGAAAACTGTGAACAGAATATAATCATGACTGAAAAAACTCGAATAATTCGAGTATTCCAAGCACGAACAATTAGTTGTTCGTGCCTTTGGCAACATGCCAGCCTTGAGTTAATTCTTGAAAATATGGCTCATTTTCCGAAATCCGTATTTGTAAATAACAAGCTCGTGTCTATTGCGTATGATGGGTTATGAGCTAGCCCCTTTCGTATAACGTGTCGCCAGGCAACGGGAATATCTCGTGGCTTTTTTGTCACGACTTTTACCTGTACGAACAATGCCATGTCAAGGATGAAGCGTTAATAGAGATATCTTCAGAAGCTATCATGGACACGCTGTCCTTAAGTATGAATCAATACATGTGAAAGGCACCTTGGAGAAAGTGCGATAGACACATAATGTGCTTAACCTACACCTACACGCATTAAGGCTCTATTGTACTCAAATCCGTCACACACGTCGTCGTCGCCGAGACGGCGTCCGACGTCCTGTCATCGAAGCGTCAGGTCTGATAAATACTATACTTACATGCCGGAAATTGACGCAGAGTTGATATCACCATCGTCATCATACTCAGAATAGCTTTTCTTTCAGAACTCGAGGTTTTGACAGTGAACTGCTCGTACAACAACGGAACTGTCAGGAGGATAATGGCAGAACAGGACTCGGCACTTGACTCAGCTATGGAAGTGAGAACCTTGGAAGCAGGTTGACTTAGACGAAGTTCGGGTTCTGACAAATGATGTTTGCATTCTAGGAGAAAGTTGGAAAGTGATTAATTTGTATGGTTTGATATTGTCGATCGATTTTATTAAAGCTAGTTCCCATAAATGAATTAAGAAACAGATTATTAAATAATTCGAAAAAATTCCTTGAATTCGTGTGATAGAATCAATAGGGCAAAGCTCTGCTCTCAGAAATGTTTCTCTGAGGCTGTTAAGCTAAAGCTAATCCCATGCAGCTATTTGGTATTAAATGTTCATACTCCAGGCCTAAACGAAAGCTGATTAGAAACAGTGAATGCATGTTGGTACTTACCCGAAAAAACCATATTAATTGAACTCTTGAGAATCTGCTCATTTTGAGAAAGGAGCTTAAAAGCTTTTCGAAGAAAATAAATGCAGGCTTGCTCCACTTCCTCGTTGCCTCCCATGAAAACTTCTCGCCTCATCGCATACCAAATCTCAGAGAGATGAGGATTCAGATCTCTCGGCGTGTAACTTCGTTCACAACATAAGCCCTAGGCGCACAAAAAAGAGGTCATGTTGCAAATAATTAGAAATAAAATCTGTGCACCCGTAACCTGCAATACGCAGTCATAACAAAACCGAAATTTCCAGGAAAGACGAAACCATAAATTAATTACGCATTTCTCGACAAACAAAATTATATTTTAAAACTGAGAGCAAAATTCAATTTAAAGTTTAGTAAGAAGAGTCAACGACTTCGCGGCCGTGAACGGTGGTAACGGAGCCGCGGCTCATGGTGTGGAGTCCTTGGATTTAATGGAGCTCAGCGTGGGACGCAAATTAAATTATTGATATTACGACTAAAAGTTCGACTCGACGCTCACCAACAGCTGAAGAGAATCCAGCTTGGCATCAATAACACTGGAACTGAGCTTCTCCATGAGAAAAGGAAAGAGAGCTCCGACGAATTGATTCGTTTGGGACAAGCAAAGGTTTAACCCGTGTGATAAGTCCTCTCGACTGATCACATTTCCACCAGGTACTGCAAAAGTCTGAAAAATCGTTGTAATTGTTATTTCGCTTCGAGAACGATAACTATGAAAAATGTGATTCTATTTTTACCGGCTGAAAATCAATTGGAAAATAACAAGAGAGCACTTCGAAGAATTCTTCAGTAAAAGGCATCAACGGAAAATTGCTTATTATAATTGGAATGCAATTAAAAAGTATCATCAGGTTCCTCGGGTCTTTTTCTAATGAAAGTTTAAACGAAAGCATTTGCATCACACTGAAAATCAATAGTAAATTAGCATAGATAATAGATATTCAAATCCAGGTCCCATTTACCTCCATCCATACTCTGCAGAAAATGCATTACGAAGTCTGACGACATTGTCTTGATTTCTGAAAATGATAAATTGATTTTGAATGCACGCGCATAAATAGGTTTAAACTCCAGTATCCTTCTTCTGCTAATCTACAGAAAGAATCCTTCAATGTTCCTACCTTCGAGCTTGTTTCTTAGAATATATTGAAGAGACGTGAAGAAGGCTTCACGGTGTTTATGAGTATGAGATTGAATATTAGCTTCTTGGAAGAGTCCACGAAGAAGCTTAACGGCAGAGCCCTCCGGAAGATGTTTACACCGAATCTGGCAACGAAAATGTGATAAGAAACTTAATAATCTCGGCTCAGACTTTGACTTCCGAGAAAATTTCTTTGAAAAGTACAGGCAAAAGCCTAAAATCCGAGCTGATTGCGTATACGTTTTCACGACTCCACGGTTACTTTTTTATACTTTCATTTGGAATCAGTAAGATCCTATTGTCAGGGTGCAGTACAGCAGAAGGAGTCAGATTTCAACGAAAAGGACTTACAATGGGTTGAACGCAGAGGATAACTTTTGGAATCACCATATGCTGATCCTTGAGTCGATCACAAAGGAATTCCACGATGAAAGTTAGTTCTTTGGCAGAGAGAAAGTCTGGCTTGAGAGAGTCAAAGACATGGGCCAATAGACCCATTGCCACAACTCGTGTCTGAATCTCGGGACTCGTCAACTTCTCGCCAAGGGCTTCCACCACTTCGACCAATGCTAATCCGCCGTTCGTTATTTCTATATTAATGCATAAGAAATTATATGTGTGAACTTTCACTTCACGTCCGAGGGAACTTTCACCTAAAATATATGCTGTTTTCACCCTAAACTACGTACATTGTGCTTGTAATAAAGGTCTAACTAACACCCAACGGAAATTTATAAATGCTGACATACCGGCCGCAATAAGTTTTCCGTTCGTCTCACGTATGTCATCCTGGTCACTGGTGTAAATTTCTTCTATCATTTTTGGCAAATCCATCTTCATTGACTCCGGGCTTCCTGTACAAATAGAATAAAAATTACATTAGAGTCCTATAGAGAAAGCAAGCGTCTCATTTTCCGGTGGTGAGCAGTGGGCATGAATTGTGTCGAAACAATACTACAGAAAAAGTAGGTACCCTATGCTTAAGTCCGCAAATTAGTGTCTCTCAGAAGCTACTAAAAACACAAACTCTGATGAGTTTGAATTTAGGTCAGGCATCAATTTTTTGCTACTAGAACTTTCTCGGATCATTGTAAATTTTAATACAATAACGAGATTGACAAAGCACCGGTTATTTAAACGGAACCTTCTAGTCTCTACAATCCAACTAATCTTAAATATATACTTCTATGACATCTTGTAAATATAAAAGGTTAACTACACCCCGGCCCAGCCTACGTTTTCATTCATTTTAAGTACGACCATAGGCTTATCTTTAGAACTTCTAAAATTCGTGTGTCCACTAATTGATGAGCCGTGTTCAACAGTGTATCCAAGCAATAGGGCGGGTGTTAAAATTGAGTTTCCATGCAGCATATTCATTTCCATTAATGCCGTATGCCATAGGTTAGTAATATTTACCCTGTTCCCTCTTCTATCAACTAATGCAGTGCACACTAGGTTGTAGCCCCGATCCAAGCCGAATTGCCAGTGAACTTTGGATGGTCAAGGTTATCAGAGAAAAAGTGGATCTCAACCTTCAAACACACCACAGTTCATCCTCTACTCATATAAAAATAAAAGCAACCAGTTTTCTCACACAATTGGTCCTGGTTGTGTTTAGCTATACTGCATACAAGTCAAGTGCCAAAACGACAGTTTAGGAGCCGCACCAGCAGACACATCGGGCAACTCAAAATCAAAACCAAAACATTTAATTATATTTTCATCAGGATTCGTCTTTAAGCTATTGTTATTATTAAGTACTAGCATTCCGAATATCAGCTGAATTTGGACAGGTATGTGTCCGTTGTTTTAATACTTATATTCATATAGCCATTATTGGCAATAAGAATAACCCTGGCGAATACCGACGTAAGTACCTAGATTTATCAAGTAGACCGACCGTGGCTTATGGGATCACGCAACTTTCGCGGTTAGCAACCCTTGGATCAACCGGAAAAATTGTCTACTCACTCATTCATACGAACACAATTGCCGTAGTTAGGAAGGACGCTAGACGCAACTGACAGAAAATTGCTGATTCAAGAAAGAACCTTCTTGAAACTAGACAGGTGGAACTCGGAACGGCTAAACATAAACTTGTTCTATGGTGCGAACAAATCACTGCTCAATTATTTGGCAGGGGGTAAATCCATGATTCAATGACAGAAATCTGAGACTTGAGGTCGTCGCCACGGAACACAAGCGTATTTTCTTAAATCAATATCATGTCCATCCACGTGTGGTTTTGTGCCTATCAAGCTGGTAATTCCTGAATGACAAAGCGCGTCGCTTTTTGATTTCCCTGGTGAAAGTAAGTGGATGGTGGAGTAACAAGTATAGAAAGGTATCGTATAGGGCGGTACGGTTGCTAAGCACATCATCATAAGCCTTCATCTTCACTGATCGTGAAAATTGTTGAGTTGACAATAATCCGTGTAGGTACCGTACTCTTTAGCTAATGCATTAAGTAGGTAAACTTTTATTTTTAAGGACTTTTGCAGAGATAAATATCTCCAAAAACCGCTAATTCTTTAACTTATTAGGCCTAGCCCATGTTTTTAGCACCGTATACATAGATAGGTTTTTATCGTGACTTAAGTATCCATTTATAATTTGTAGGCGTACTTAAAAAGAAAGATGGTTATCTAATAAGTAGTAACATAATGTGAGTCGAAATTAGCCCGATGACGCAACCGGAAAGATAGCGTCGTCGGTCGGTTCCCTAAAGTCCGCGAAATATCCTCTTCAAATACCAGACACCACAAGGTCGCGCAGATTCAGTCAAATTGCAAAGGTGAAAGTGAAAAGCTATAAATTATTTCTCATTTACAATTTATCAGTATTAATAATTTCCTATTGTGTAGTCTTAGTCTGAGTCTCATATTATACTTCGCTTATAATTTTAAGTCATCAACTGTTACTCGTGGTAAGTCATAAGTCCTTGCGCGTGGTACGAAACGAACCTGTTGTGTAAATTATTATTGCTAATTAACGTATTTACCTCTCACCTGAGACAGCTGCTGATCTCTAGATGATTTGATAAGGTCAATTACTCAAGTATTTGCAGCGCACAATACTTCTTGTGACTTGAATCGGAGTCAGTAGTTCTCACTTAAATTATAAGACAACACGCAAAAATATTTTCACAATTATTTTTTAAACCGGAGTTTTTCAAGCGTTACTCACAATCACAACCGAAGTACCGGTTATCGGTTCACTTTCCGTATTCAAATCTGAATCGAAAAACAAGAAACGAAATACACAATCAACAATTAAACATTGAAAAGCAAAATCAGAAACTGTTTTACTGGAATTTCATGCCTCTACGTTGTATACGCGTAAACCCTATGCATTGCCGTGTGCCTTCATTTCAATTCAAACGGAACTCGTGGCCCGGTCAGGATTTAGGCTTACGTCCAATCCTTAATGCCACGAGTGCAGTGAGTGGTGGTGTAGCCACGGTGGTGGGTGTAGCTCA
>VNWX01000499.1:0-21361 GCA_009869905.1 Ceratophysella communis | reverse complement strand
AAAGAGGAAACGTGCGACGTGGACTCAAGTCCGCATCCTGGAATCCAAGTGACCTGCATTTGCTGGCATCCCTTCGAAACATTTCTGGCCATTGGCTACGAATCCGGCGAAGTGACCATTTGGAATCACGTCGAGAGTGAGACTTTCGAAGGGACTACAAATCATGTCAGTTCTATTCTGATCATGGAATGGAGCCCTTGTGGGTCCTTGCTCATTTCCGCAGACGGATTCGGGTCGTTGGTCGTCTGGGCAAGCAATTCTCAGGGTCATCTTCAGCCTAAAGCGACGCATGATTTCAAGGAAGCCGTTTGTCAGCTCGTTTTTCGTCGGAAGCAGAAGGATTTAGAAAACAAGTATGGTTGTAATCTTGTGTACTCATCGTCACGGTAACCATAAATGCATGCAATATCTATTTGCAGAAAAGACACGGCGGAGAGATCCCTCGGCATGATGACTTCCTGGCGTCCTAAGACTGCAAGCCGACGAGATGGCGGCCGAACTGCTCGAGAAGTTGGAGGTTCATCAAATGAAATCAGCTTTTTCGTTGGACTTTATACCGGTAAATCCGATATCTTAAGGTACTTTGATACAGTGTGAAATTTCAAATTTGTATTTGTCCACTCTTTACAGGTGCTATTTTCTGTTTGAAAGAAAACGGGTCTAGCGAAGAGGTTCTGACTTCCGGTTCACCAGTGAAATGTCTTCTGTATCATCAGGCGAAGGATATTCTGATAGTGATGACGGATGCCGCCATATTAGGTCAATTTGAAATTGATAACAGTGGTGCTCTCAGAGAGATAAACAAGGTTTGATTTACACACAGCGTTGTACGGCAGGTCAAATTTATGATAAAGAATCTATCTAACAAAGCATTTTCGGTTTTTAGATCAAGCTTAGTGGAAAGGGTCATTCCCTTTCTTGGGCCGGGGTCGGAATTCTTGCAATCATTAGCGAAGATCTGTCTGTTCGTTTTGATGACGGATGCCGCCATATTAGGTCAATTTGAAATTGATAACAGTGGTGCTCTCAGAGAGATAAACAAGGTTTGATTTGCACGCAGCGTTGTACGGCAGGTCAAATTTATGATGAAGAATCTAACAAAGCATTTTCGGTTTTTAGATCAAGCTTAGTGGAAAGGGTCATTCCCTATCTTGGGCCGGGGTCGGAATTCTTGCAATCATTAGTGAAGACCTGTCTGTGCGCTTATGGGACGTAGAATCAGGGGAGAACTTTGTACTGGAGCCGAAGGGCACCAACTATTCCAACGATGAGTGCTTCATTTCCGTGGATTACAACGTTAAAACAGGTTTGATTTCATGTTGTTGAGGTCATCACAGGGTTGCAATTTGCGATGTGCCTCACGGTTCGATAATTTGCATTTTGCTTTCACAGGGCACTTGTGCTGCAACACGAACAAAGGAAAGTTGGTTGTTTGGAGAGAGACAACCAGCAGCAGTCTTAAAGATTCGGATGCTTCGATCAAGGACGATGATGAGCGCTGGGAGTGGTGCAGTACTTTTCCAGTATCCTCTGCTACCAAAATGGGTCGTTGGTGTCAGAATGTGCCAGACTTGCTGGCCATCAATGCGGTCCGAGATATTTTCGTGCTACAACAGCGTGAAATAATTGCCACGTTTCATGACAAGGTAATCAAAGGGCTGTTTGCTGTTTTTATACGTGGTAGGCTCTTGAACCAAAACATTATGAATTGAAATTTGCAGGTTAGCATTATGCAAACCCTCGCGACACAACTGTCCATACAAATGTTCGAAGACAAAATCAAATTCGATTTATCTTCAGAGATGCAAATCAAAGGGTTTTCAAATACGAAGTCGCACATTTGCATCTGGAGCGGAAGTCAAGTAGAGACGTATCAGATCGGACGCCATGTTACTAATAATTATAAACTTTGTGGTAAGCCTGTGATTTCAGCCATGGAAATTTCGTACAAGCAGTATGTGAGTTCTTATCGCTAATTTGTATTTCCAGGCTCTTTTGCTGACAAGTCTGAAACGATTCATCTCTTCGAGCAAAACCTATTTATTCTGGAATCACTTCAAATCCAAGTTCGCTCCTTCATTGGCGTCTTGAAGCAAACACTGACCTTTTCAGCTAGCGAAGGGCCGCCAATTACTTTGGCTGGTGCTGGCGAGTTTATCACTTCCGCCACGGCTAATTGCTACCTCAAGATTTGGCATGTGGGTCAAAGAGAGGCCAAGCTTTCACGCTCCACCAAAGAATATGAAGGAGAGCGTGAGCAGTCTTGGAGAAATTATTCAGGCTAAGAATAATCTGGATGGAACCAGAGTGGCTTTCACCGTTGCACGAGTAAGCCGAGATAGCAAACTAATGCTATAACCCTATGTATATGACAGTACTTAAACTTAAATACCATTTCATTTTCAATTTCCAGAATAATCTTCTTCCGGATAGCCGATTCTTCGTGTGGGAACTGAATTCGGGTGTGGTGACTTGTGTTAAATTTCCAGGACAATTTGTTTCTAAAGTATTCTGGGAACCCGAGGATTCACTGTACACTGCCGTTGAGCTCAAAGTGATCCCAGCGGAAATCCAGGAAATTGAGGATACCGTCGAGACTCCTGTCTCTGCTTCGAGTGCTGCTCAGGCTACTCCGGCCATAACGACAAATCCAACGATTCTTGAGCAAGCTAGAAGAATCATGCTTGCTCGAGCAGCGAAAGAGCGAAAGAAAGCTGCGAGATTGCAAACTACTTCAAACCCTGAAGCTGCCGCAGCGGTGCCCCCTACGGCGATAACTTCTCCTGATTACCCAGTTCCTGATACCAGTACATCATCCAAGTTCAAGAAGCCAATCCGGGCTGCGCCGAAACGTGGAACCCCGGGCATGGGTCGGGTCACCGCAGGTCCAGCATCCCTTACGTCTAGAACGAAAGAAGTGAAACGAGTTATTGAGCAAACTCGTGGACCATACTTAACTACGGCAAAACCTCCAGACACAGAGCGTCCCAAGACGTCAATGACTAACACGGGAGGAAGCACGGGTCGCAGTACTGTGGTGGATCGAAACGCAGAAGTAATGGAAAACATCAAGCGGAATCGCTTGCAGTCCGTCGAGCATGCCAAAGCCGGTGGAACACCCACGACCGGAAAGAGTGTAGGCAAGACCAATCTGCAGCGGATGAGGGAAAACTTTAAGAAAGCGGAAGGTGCTTCACCAACGACCACCGCCCCAAGCCGGACTGCAACCAGCACTCGACGCTTGAGAGAACGGAGGCATCTTCCAAATCCCACCGACGAGGCGGAAGCAACCATGATTACAAATGAAATCATGGCTTCCGATGTTGAGGGACCCGCAAATCAAATTCGAACTCTCTTCATCTGTGCTCAGAAGGGAATTTTGACCCATGAGAAGATTTTGATTGAAGGCGGCATTGTGACCCTGTTAGGCCTCGACGTTCCATATTGGTATTTCTTGAATAAGACTACAGAAGGAAGTGGTGATAGGAAAAATCTGAAACTAGCTGGATTGGTGAGTACTTTCGTATCCCTTGAAATCACTGGCAGTAGCATATTATATTATCTATTTTGTGTTTGTTCTTGTACAGGACAATTCGAACGACACGACGAACCTAACTGTTGAGCGTCGGTTCATCAACGACTTCCAAGGGGTGGATGAGTACAGCGCAGATGACAAGCACAAGACGGAAATCAAAAAGGCGCTTCTCAGCTACGTTTACCATAATGTCAGTGGGGACGTGGACAAAGCGCTCAAGGCCATGCGGAACATTCGAAAGTAATGCGAATTAAAGAGTCGATAAGTTTCTCGCCTTTTACACCGATAAGCTTTAGCGTTAACTTTGTTTCAGCCCTGATATCTGGAAAAACATGGCAAGACTATGCGTGAAATCGAAACGAGTTGATGTTGCCGGACTGTGCTTCGCTCGAATGAATAGCGCAGCCTCTGCTCGAGCATTGAAACTCTGTGAAGGACAAGATCTGGACTCGAAAGTGGCCATGGTTGCTCTGCAGCTCAATATGACTGTACGCTCGGTCGATAAAGCTATATTCCGAAAATGCAAGTGAAGGATTCATAATGGCTTTGATTTTCAGGACGAAGCCGAAGCGCTATATCGAACCTCTGGCGGATTTGAGCAGTGGCTGAAGGTGCTTAAGATTTGCGAGAAGTGGGATCAGGCCATTGAGCTATGTGAGAAGCACTGTCGAATCCAGCTGAGAACGACTTACTACGACTACGCAAAGTATCTGGAGAAAGAGGGCAGGATCGAAGAGGCCATTGTGATGTACGAAAAGTCTGGAAATCATCGCTACGAAGTGACACGAATGCTCCACAGTGAGCCGGATCGACTGGAGAAATACGTTCTGGAGAAAAAGGAAAAGTAAGATGTAATAGTTTTCGCATTGATAATAGGATTTTAATTCTGTGTCAATATCCAGGGAGCTGTTTCAATGGTGGGCCCAGTACCTTGAAAGTACGAAGGAGTTTACCGGGGCTGTGACATACTACGAAATGGCGGAAGACTGGTTCTCCCTCACGCGCCTTCTTTGCTTCTGTGATGACATTGACAAAGCCGTGCTGGTGGCAGAGAGTGTCAAGGACAAGGCATCTTGCTTCCATATCGCCGGACGCTTCAGCGCCAAGGGAGAAAATGAGAAGGCCGTTACATTTTACACTAAGGCTCAGGCCTACGGGGCCGCCATGCGGATTTGCAAGGAAAACGAAATGGTGGACAGTCTCTGGCGTCTGTCGCTTATGGGCGATCCGCATGACCAGCTAGAAGCCGCTTTGTACTTCGAGACCAGGGATCCCCCGGACTATGAGAAGGCTGCTCTGCTCTACCACAAGAGTGGTTACGGGTCAAAGGCTATGGATCTTGCAATTTCGTAAGTTATCGTAAAAATTTATTTTCGCAAAAATGCTAAAAAAAAGTCAAATATGAATTGGAAGTTCTGGAGAAAAAGGAAAAGTAAGATGTAATAGTTTTCGCATTGATAATAGGATTTTAATATCGTGTCAATGTCTAGGGAGCTGTTTCAATGGTGGGCCCAGTACCTGGAAAGTACGAAGGAGTTTACCGGGGCTGTGACGTACTACGAAATGGCAGAAGACTGGTTCTCCCTCACTCGACTTCTTTGCTTCTGTGATGACATTGACAAAGCCGTGCTGGTGGCTGAGAGTGTCAAGGACAAGGCATCTTGCTTCCATATCGCCGGACGCTTCAGTGCCAAGGGAGAAAATGAGAAGGCCGTTACATTTTACACTAAGGCTCAGGCCTACGGGGCCGCCATGCGGATTTGCAAGGAGAATGAAATGGTGGACAGTCTCTGGCGTTTGTCGCTTATGGGCGATCCGCATGACCAGCTAGAAGCCGCTTTGTACTTCGAGACCAGGGATCCGCCGGACTATGAGAAGGCTGCTCTGCTCTACCACAAGAGTGGTTACGGGTCAAAGGCTATGGATCTTGCAATTTCGTAAGTTATCGTAAAAATTTATTTTCGCAAAAATGCTAAAAAAAAGTCAAATATGAATTGGAAATTCAACATACAGGACGGAGCAATTTGGAGCCCTTCAAGAAGTTGCTCGAGATCTGATAGCCGCCAGCGCGAGTGGTGATCAGAAAGCGGACCCCGAAGTACTGCGTCGTTGTGCGGAGTACTTTGTGGAACACAAGCAATTCGATAAGGCACTGGATATGTATGCTACGGCGCATAGCGTAAGAGATAGTACAATTGACCGATGTTATTGTTGCAATACCTGGTTTATAACTAATTTACTTTTAGTACTATGAGGCCATGGAAATGTGCGTTGAATACAAGATTCCAATTAATGAAGAAATGGCTGAACGCCTTACTCCGCCCAAGGGAGCTAAATTCGATCAACAGGAACGACGAAAGCTGCTGGAAAAGATGGCGGAATGCTGCATGTTTCAAGGAAACTACCATCTCGCTGCCAAGAAATTCACTGAAGCGAATAACAAGGTACCGTATGCAGGAAGTCACATTTCGGAGGCTAGAGCCCGTATTCTATCAATTTCTTGATTATCAATAGGTCGAAGCAATGCGGGTTCTAATCAAGAGCGGAGACACTGACCGAATCATCTTCTTCGCGAATATTGCTCGACACAAAGATGTCTACGTGCTCGCTGCTAACTTCCTTCAAATTGGTACGGAATGGCAGAAGAAACCAGCACTTCAGCAACAAATTGTTGATTTCTACAACAAAGCTCATTCACCTGAATCCGTTGTTACTTTCTACGAGTCCTGGGCTCGGAATAATTTCGAAGCAGAGAAGAACTATGAGCTGAGTCTCGAGAATCTGCGTCATGCTGAGAAGCATCTTCAGGAAATGATGAAAAGTATTCCTGATGCTAAGTCTTACGATAATCGGCTAAAAGCACTCAAATCTAAAATACAGAATGTCGTCAAATTCTTAGCATTGCGACAGTAAGTTTCGCTAGAAATTGACTGAAATTTCGAGGCTACAGATTCATTTACATTTTGATTTTATAGGATGTTGACCACACACGCAGGAGACGCTGTTGATCAACTTCGTGATTTACTCAATGACCCTTACTTAGAGCAGAGTGTGTCACGAGGAGAAGTCTACGGACTAATTGTGGAGCACTACACAGAAATTAAGGACCATGAATCCGCTATCGAGGTGCTGAAAGAAATGAAACGCCAAGTTCCGGTTGAGCCGACTCGTTACGTCAAGCCCGAAACGCTAAAGGTAAATTTAGATTCGATAACTAGACTTTCGACACGATTAGTGCTGGTTTAACAATCGCATGATTTTCACTTGATAGAGCTTGAACCAAGCTGCAGGACCAGAGACATACCGGATTGACCCGAATGCAGTCAGGTTTCCAGCTCGCCGAGGCTCATTGCAGCCATATCAAGAAATGGTGGCCTCGGTCCACGATGGCGACACGAGTGACGAGGGGGCAGAAGAAATTGAGTACGTAGAAGTGGACGATGAAGACCTGGATGAAGGGGTAGAAGAAATCGAAATAGACGAGGACGAGAATCAAAATCAAGCCTCCAAAGTGTCCACAACCGCTAGGAGCTTCAGCTTCAATCAACCCACGTTTAAAATCAACTAAAAGTCAGCGTAGGCAGTAGGTACTACTCTGGTACACAGTGCTAGCAGTCGAACTTCTATAACGAATTATGTTTAATAAATCCTCGGATATTGATATCGATGATTACAAACAAATGTGCTTTATTCAATTTCAAAAACCTTTGAAATTATCGTATACTTGGAATGAGATCATTAATCACTAACTTTAGTGTGCATTCACGCGCAGGTAGCGTTTTGAGCGTAACTAAACTTATCGCACAAGAGTAATTCTCCCGTCAGTGACCTGTGTTATTGGGTCACGTTCCTTGATATATTCCACCAGGACTTCCATGACTGTTTGACCTGAAAATATTTATTATAAATTAGCTTGCTAGATTGGCTTAAGATTCCAATGTTTTTCTATGTAGACCCATGAAATGCGTACCGGTAGGCTTGCTGCTAAGAGCATTATCCCGTAGCATGACGAACCCATCTCCGCCATCTGCAATGAATTGATTGGCTAGGATCCGATATACCGCGTTGTCGTCCAGCGGACTGTACGCTTTGCTTGCACCTTGTACCATAACGGTCTGAGCTCGTTGACCGTCGGGTTTTGTTATGTTGAACGTTATTCGGAGTCCTGTAAACGGTCAGAATTAAATGACGGTCGTAACGAGAGACCTAAAATGATGCTCGGACACTTACCAGAGACTTGTAAGAATTTCCCGTCAGAGCCAAACGGAACATCTTCTTCACTGCGCACACTATGCTCCATAGCTTGTCGCAGTCGGTGCCCTTCAATTTCAATGACGGTAACTGGATTACGAAACGGAAGTAAAGTCATAACGTCCGCTAGTGTGATGTCCTGCAGTGTTCCTACAAATTCAAGAATTACGTTAGGTCTAAAGTCATAAACAAATTTTAGCTTCCATTTTGTCGCCTACCATTATCTGCCAGAGTACCGATATTCGTCCGAATGCTTCCGCTATTAATCAGAGCCACATGAACGTCAGTCTTTGAAGGAATGGCACTTCGTTGCATTTTTGCATGCTAAATATGAAAATAATTCGAAAATTTTTGAAATCAGCACTGAGACTGAGTAATGAAGCAGCAGTATATGCTGTTGCAATAATACCTTGTTATAAGCACGGGTCATGGAGTCGGCAATGAATGAGCCCAAATTACACTCTCCTGCTCGACACTTTCCATTTAGAAATACTTTGGTTTGACCAACATGGACTGCAGTATACTCTTTCAACTCTTGGTTCCACACGTTTAGGTCAGCCAGCATCTGTGGGTCTGTGGATTAATACAAAAATTTTGAAAGTTAAGCAAAATTTAGATGTGATGGTGTGCGGTGCCAGTTTTGTGTTTTATTACCTTGAGGTACGGAGGCATCCAGCAGAATCGGATTCCCGTTCCAGGTTATAATTTCGCCAAATTTGTCAAAAGTGACATTGAGGTAGCCCAGATATTTCGTGAAAGCATATGCCTATAGAAAAAGAAATTATTGTACGAAATTGGGATTTCCGGAGGTGGCTATGGCTAAATTCGTTAATTAGGCTCAGCATCTTACCTGCACGACTAGCACTCGTTTTCCAGATGCTTGTGTGACGACAGTTGGATATGACCCCTGTGGAACTTCGATATCTGGTGCGCTCCCTGAAAATACGAATCGATTAAATCCGCAATTCGATTTTTACTACGCAATGTTCAAATTTACAGATTTTATTACCATTATACAGAAACGAATGTGAATGAGCTCCAACTACGAGGTCAACGTGCGGAATTTCGGCAATTCGGAGATCTTCCTTGTACCCTGAATGACCCAAAGCAATAATGACGTCGACGCCCAAGTCATGCAGCCGCCTAGCCTCCTCTCCAATCGATTGCTTTTCATGCTGAAATCTTAGCTTTCCAGTGTGAGAAATTTCCTGTGGAGGATCATCGACGCGTCAGTAATTTGGAATTGGTCGAAAGTTTCGAGCTTACGGACCTAGCGCAGCGTGTGCTTACCGGCGCTTCATAGGTGATATATCCAATCATCCCAATCCTTCGTCCACCCACTTCCACAATCGTTCGACTTGTTATATTTCCCTTTGAAACTGGGTTCCTGCTTGTCAACCATATTGGACACGAGAACAGGGGATTCCAAAGCCTCGACCAGCGCCACGGCACCTTCCACGTCATCGTCGAAATCATGGTTTCCGAGTGCCTGTACAACCGCCGAAATCAGTACTCCATCAGCAGTTTAACATGACGAAATCATGAAACAATACCAACGTACCATAGCAGTATAATTGAACTGATTAGTGAAATGAGCAAAGGCCTTCCATTTGTACACAGTGTGCCACAAAGTTCCCCGATCATAGTCCCCACCCGACAGCAGAATCACGTTGGGATGTGACGTCTCGTATTTCTTTAATCTAGTTTCAATCACGAATTAGATAATTGTTTCCAAATCGGTCGTGAATATTCGGGTGTTACGTACCTTGGTAAAAAGCCTAGCAAAGCCACCAAAGCATTTCCCTGCTTTAGCGTCCCTTTCCGAGCAAGCCAGTGAATCCCGGCTCGTTTCCAAAAACCGTCCATGAATATCGTTAGTATGAAGTAAAGTCAGGGTATATTCGGATTCAAAATGTGACACTGGTTTGGCGGAGATGCTGCTGACCCAAAACAAAATCACGAACGCCGTCAACTTATTCGGAACCTCCATTTTGTTACGTTTTTTTTTAGATTTAATTAAACGCCGGCAAGTCTTCTGCTCTTCGCTATCGACAGCTCACTATGACCCCTGGTCAAACTGACCAGCCAGTTTTATATTCGTTGATATTGCTGCGGGTGTAATTTAGAACGCACGTGGACTATGCTTAACAATCATTTGTAGGGAATTTACACCATCGCATCGGGATTTACCTCCAATGAGTTCGCAAGAACTCAAATTTTGAAACAGGACACGCAAGGGGGATTAGACGACATGCAACAGCGAGGAATTATTAGAACTGATTGATAAGGCAACCGTACGGTCGAATGACCACGTAGCCCACTGGAAAAGGGCTAGATAACGCTTACCTGAATGAATTCCTTATAAACTGACCCAAGGAATATGATAACGGCCCTCGTTAGCATTTAAAAATAAAGCCTTTAAAAGCTACAAAACACGGATGCCGCGATAAACGGCTAATTGAGTTGGATACTGAAAGGTAATTAGCATTTTCTTGGGAAAAATAAGACCGCGTGAGTCCTTATGTTTTGACGTCAATTCAAATATTTACGTAGTTTTTAATCAGTTTTTAGACAAGCGATATAGCTTTTAGCTTTTGTTACATGAATTAGCTGCGTTTAGAATGTATTTTTTATTTTGAATTTTGCTTGATTCTTCATTTCCGGTTCACGTTGCAGGCGCAGGGATCGGTTCCTCAGCTTTGATCCAATTCAAGCGCATTCCGTTGAAGATAGTCCACTTTCTTGTCAATTTCTTCCATGCGAGACGGCGGAACGCACACAACGACGTGGTCATAGTCTGGGCAGAGGTGGAAGTTCAGGCCTGCCATGTTCCGGTTCTTGATGAACTGAAGGGCACAGGTATTTAAGTCAATTATCTATTTGATCGATTGTGATTTTAACTAACAAATTTAGTAATTACCGGTGTTGTGTACAGGGATTTCAGTTTCTTCATGTTGTTCACGAATTTGTTCATTCCCCATTTACTCAAATTTCGACAGTTCTTGACGTCCAGGACTTCCAAATTTGGACAGTACAGGGACAGGAATTCCAAGCTCATGTCCGACATCTGAAAATTACAAAGATCACAATAGCTTGCCACTATTTGGCTTATTAAGTCAAATTATTCAAATACCCGTGGACAGTTGGCCAACGAGAGGTATTTCAGCTTTGGAAGGCGAAGAGAATAGAAAATGCTCAGGCTCGAAATTCCAGGATTTGAAGCGAGATCCAAGTGCTCCAAATCTGATAATCAAAAACAATATTGCTCCAAAATTCGAGATACCTGCCTCGGTTTTACTTACTGGCGAGATTGGTAAACCCTTGATAATTATCCGGAGTTGGAGGAAGGCGAAGAGTGTTTTCAACGGCCTGGAGAACGGCTTCAGGTGTTCGCTGCAATGTGTTCGAGCTGAAGACGAGACCATAGGTCAAGCAGCGATTAAGCTCCAAAGTCATGTCCGCAGAGAGTCCAGTGAGAATGGTGTCATTGATCCCACAGTCCGAGACTGTCAGTGACCTCAATTGTGGCATTTCGGCCACGAGAACGTTCAGAACTCCAGCCAAGGAGTGAATCCAGGGACCACGGAAGTCAAGCTTCGTCAAGCGTCTGTGGAGATGCAGGGCTTGAAAATCTAATTTTCGACTTGGGCACCCGGATTTACTTACCGATACAAAGCCAGCTGATCATTGGAAGGTCGAACCGCCAAGATGTTTTCCTTGCAGATGTACTGGTGAACGCCGAGTTGCATGCAGCTCGGTGGCAAGTTGGCCAGGTAAGGAAGGCGTCATTTTAGTGGTCACTTTGGCCAGAAGTGCAGTGATATTGATGAGCTGGTCATCATTCCGACGACCCCAACCGAAACGACGACGACGTCGGAATACACCAACTCGAGCCAGTCGACGCCCACCCACAATTCGTCGGGTTTCAGCATATTTCAACATCTAAATTCAAATTTATCGAAAATGAATGACAGTTCCAAGTATTTAATTATTTAACTCTTGATTAACCTTTCCATCACGAACAATGAGACTTTCCAAACGAGGATAGCCTTTGAGCCAGTCGAGTTCCAAGATCTCATTCAAGTGTTCCCCATTGTAAGTCAACTCGAACTTGTGAAGACTACCCTCAAGGCCCTTAAGGGCGTTCTTCAACTGGTCATTCGAAAGCCGACCACGGAAATGGAGGTAGAGCGAGTCCACGCCCGAGGATTCGTTGAGCATCTGAATAGCTCCGCGGTAGTCGTCAGGAAGAAGATCGAGGTAGAGCTCGGGGATACGCTTACCACGAATGGCCTGACCCAAAGTACCCAGAAGATTCTCTTGGTACTGGTTCACACGAAAGGTCAATTTCCTGAGCGTATTCTGGTTCCTTGCCAAGAGGCGAATGAAGTTGCTCAGGTACTCGCGAAAGTGCTCCTGGAAGCGCGGGCGTCCCAAAATCTTGTTCTTGATCATCGGCCATGAAGCAGTCCGTCATTTCGATGGATTCAAGACTCCCGGTCCGGCTAATCAGGTAGTCCATGAAGCAGTTCTCAATTCTGAACATGCTTCGGAAGCAGATATGTCGAAGTTGGACCGTCACTGGAACCGGGTCGGGGCCCTGCAAGCAAATTGAAGCGTTGACCTTTGAAACAGTGACGTCACTAAGCGAAACTTGGCTATTTTACCGGCACATTCCCTTCTGGCGGCTTTCCATCTTCACCGTGGTAATTGTCCAAATCGCGGAGCATCACGTTCTGCATGTGCAGTGATTGAAGAACCGGACAATGGTCAATCAAGAACCGAAATCCATCACATTCAAACTTGCAGTGAACGAGGGAGAGATGAGTAAGGACGTGAGCGGCGTGGTTCCAGAAGTGCTTGAATTCACCCGAGGCACGACGATAGACGAAATGATCAATTCGGGCATTTCGAAATCTCACTGTATTTTCGTTCGAGAATGCGGCCAGTCCCGCGATTCCCTCGTAAAACGTTGTGTCCAGGTGTCCTGAAAGATTGTCGAATCTTTAAAAGATTATGCCTTGTATTGCAATTGCATTAACATTAGCTTGAATAGGTACCATAAGACTTGGCCTGGAAAGCAGAGCTTTCAACGATGCCAGCATTCCAGTTCCGTGAGATTCGACGCAGAGCCTTCAAATTCTTCTGCGGGATGTAGGCGCTCAGCCGTTGAAAGAAGCTCTGAAAAATAAGGTTTCATTACGTTATTTAAAATATGCGTGTCGAATTTATCACTGCTGAACCTACCGCTTGATTCAGCCGAGCTCCCAGACCCGGAACCGGTGCACCCACAGCCGCAGCCATGCTTGTATTCGTGGTTCTTGAGCTGTTTGTAGAAGTTAATTCGATTCTAACGTGCTTTTATTGTATTTTTGAAGTCTTGAGAGTTAGAACTAACATGAAAGCATTATGCGTCGACCAAAAAATTATGAACTGTAACAGGAACAGGTTTCATAATTTAGGCATTTGTTTATTATTGCGTCATCTTGACATTCTCAAATTTTGAAGGTTGCCATAGAAACGCTACGTAGCTGCCTGATCAACGTAATCGACCAGTTGTATAAGCTTTTGGTATGAATTTAGAGGTTGGGTAGCATTTCAGTTCTAATTGACTCACGGACGTAAACCAAATTTCGTTGAATTCGTAACCAAACTCTACAATTACAGCTTTTATTGCCTATAGGATGCAATTACCGTAGTTAAATAAGTTGCATAATTCCTCCGGCTCAGGATATTAGGAGTTCCAGAAGGTCTAAAACGGGAAGAGTCCGATAAAAGCTTAAGCTTTACATAATGCCTGGAAACTCATGTGTTGAGCAGGGTGACTTTCTCCAATGCCGTCATGCATTATACTCAGAATTTCTCCGACGCGTTTGCTTGAGGTTTGAAGGTGAAAGCATACAACAACCAATACCCCGCCCCGCACCACACACAGAAATACAAAGTACGAAATATACTCCATACATAGTTTCCTAAGCTGTAAAAAAAAACTCAAGTCAGCTAGGGCTAGAAAAATAGAGTGAGTTTGCGAGTTCCATGAAGAGATCTGAAGAGGGATTCTCGGAAAAAGCTATAACTACCACGGGCTTTATACCCTTTACCCCTGCCGAGCACTACACAAGCAGTCTCAGGCTTTACTGTACACAGGAATACCCGAATACCACAGGGAAAGCCACACGGAAAACTTGTACTCTATGGAATGTCCCAATTTCCTGTTCCGAGCCAGTAAAACCTCATTGAGTTTTATGGAATTCAATTTCCTGACTTCATTGAATTTCCCGTAGCTTAGGAAAGCCACTCTAATAGCTGGAGAAAGCTCTAATGTCGAGCGAAAGCCTTCACTTTCACTTTTGTCAGTCGAGTAAGAGTATTTCGAATTTCCTGGCCATCAGAAACATATTATATTTGAATTTGGACATTGGATGCGACCAGCCCTGAAGCCATGGGCCAGCTTTTCATTTCAGCATTTCAAATCGAAGCAAGCAGTCAGTTGTGAGATTGAATTTCAAAGCTCGTTGGAACGCTATTGTGACTTGAAGGCAGTGAGGAGATACACGATACAGCAAAGAACTCGTGGGTCTATCCATAATTGATTTTCTTGGAATTTTCATCAGCCCGCATAATAGAGCTTTCACTCGAGTTCTCTTTATTGACATTTGGGCTGAGGGCTTTTACAGCAGAGAACTCGTGGGTCTATCCATAATTGATTTTCTTGGAATTTTCATCAGCCCGCATAATAGAGCTTTCACTCGAGTTCTCTTTATTGACATTTGGGCTGAGGGCTTTGTCGAGGAGGTACACAGCTACCGCAGGCTTACACAATTTCATTGTGCCTTGAGTACACAGCGTTTCGTAGTTGACGCTGTGCTGTAATTCATGTGGAATCAAAAGCTGTAGGTACTACAGAAGAATATATTGATGTATATATTTTGCAATGCTTTTTCGAGCGAATGCTATGGATCAATATGACTGTATGCTTGATATATCAAAATACGAAATAAAACTGACGTAATATTCGTTTTTATTGGGACTGCTTATCCAAGAGTAGCAGCGAAATCGTGGAATCTAAAATAGTGGCGAATACTGCCAGGATGAGATTCTGTCGAAGCTTGACATAACCACCAAGCTTAATGGCGATGGGCTTACATGACCTAAACACACGCTTGTCATAGGCGGTACCCCTTGAGTTCATTTTCTGGGTCTGCGTGGCGGCGGTTGAGAGGTGGATGAACGCTGAGCCTTTTTTCCAGATGGACAGGAAGTAGAGAATCAAAACGTCAAACGTAGCGAGTGACACGGCGAAGAAGGGGTGCAATTGCAAACGGACCAAAATAAACGTGGTCAGCACGCCCAGACCCATGATTTCCAGCAGGTGAATGGGTAGGAAGTGGGCACCCAGGCAGATGTTAACCTGGTGTGAGAGCAGTTCAAATGCCCGGTATTCAACCACCCATTTCTCACTAGGTTGTGTTTTACCCAGACGCATTGGCCGGCTTCTACAAAATAAAAGTTAATTATTTTCTAAATTTCAGACCGAATCAAGCCCGAAACTCACGCCAATTCGCGTAGCATGTCCAATCCATCGTAGACGACGGTGAGGCCAATGGCGACGTATGGAGCCATGGCGATATTTTGCTGGGTTGCTGTCAGCACTTCCAGAAAGAGATAAAAGAAGAATTCTGGTATTGACCTGAAGTGCACTTCGACGACTCCACTGAGCTGACTTCCTTCCGGCAAATCGGCAGCGCCGAAGCCAAGAAGTGTGCGTCACAGCGAAGTAGGTAAAGCGACGAAGCCAGAGGGATCATTAAGAACATGTTCAAAATCGCGAGCTTGATCTGCGGGGTCACGAGATCAAGATCCAATGCTCGACGATTTTCTCCTGGGGGTGAGAGATAAGGCCATGGTTACGTTATTATTGCCACGGGAAATCGACCTGTACTTTACTTACTTTGCAAATGCTGGACATGCTGGTTATAAGCATTGATGAGCTGCACGATTTCTTCACGCATTGAACGCAGTATGCAAGTGAAGAGTGCTCACAGCAGCCAGAAAACACGTGAAAAGCAGCGGCACCACGTCAGCAAACTTGCTGATCACGAAGGGATGAAAGATGAAGACATTCATCTGAGCCAGAATCATGGACAGCGTCGAAAAGACAATAAATCCAAGCATGACCCGCCAGCAGAACAGACCACTGGACGTCCGGTGCAGCACGAAGCGATCCGTGTCTACGTCATGGTAAATTGGCAGTAGGGCTTGAGTAGTAAGCAACCTGTATAAAAATAATCTGCGTGTCTCGACGACGGATCACTTTCTTCCGGTCAAAGTTCCAGAGAAGCCAGAAGGCTTTGATTGGGTTGTAATGCCAGATTATACCGTTGCGTCTGTCAAGGGTCGCAGAGGAGTTCATGGTTTGCTGAAGAGGTCAGGATTCGAACTAACAACTGGTCTAAATTTTCGGTACCCGTGCCTAGGTATAATCATCGATATCAGACGAAGACTCGTTTCATAATGCGATTACTCAAAATTGTACAATTGGCATAATTTGGCCAACAGTTCCTTGAATATGCAAATAAATCACGGAATTCTGTATGTCAATAAAATTTGCATATCGAACGAGACTTGTGTAACTGCTCACGAATTAAAGTCGTAAATATTTTAAAGAAAATTTATTAGGCATAAAAAATGAGAAAATCGCCCAAAATTTTACATAACTGACTGACGAGGATTGAATAAATAAAATACCAAGAAATTATTCTAAATTCGAAGAACGCGAAGCTGTGGAAATTTATTTGGAATTACATTGAAATTTGGAAGCCGAGGTTGACTGCAAATAATTGAGATCTTGTTGATGTTGACAGACGAGCTAAGACTTGAGTTCAAAGAATGCCCTGATTCCTCCGCCTTGTCATTGTTCCCTCGAGCCCATTCTAATCTCGAAGCTTTATCTCTCTGAGCTGAGCACAAAGCTTTTATTCTTCGTAGTGAAGCTCAATCTCGGAAGTCATTTCTTTAATTATGCAAAGCTTTTTACGTCCAAGTCTCTCTCGGGGGTTCACTGGAAAGCCTTTGAAGGGATGGCAGGGTGCTTTCCAGGAACCTTAGCGCTCCAAGAACAACGAGCCTTTTAGCGTGGCGGACAAAGAGAGGCAAAGAACAATAGAAAGCCTATAGTCAACAATTGAAACAATCAGAGATTAGATAGCTGTCTGAAACACTCTATTCGGGATTGCTTTCTATAGAAATTTGGGCACCCTTTCCAATGTAAGCTTTCGTGGTTAAAGTCCTTTGAAGGGATGGCAGGGTGCTTTCCAGGAACCTTAGCGCTCCAAGAACAACGAGCCTTTTAGCGTGGCGGACAAAGACAGGCAAAGAACAATAGGAGCCTATAGTCAACAATTGAAACAATCAGGGATTAGATAGCTGTCTGAAACACTCTATTCGGGATTGCTTTCTATAGAAATTTGTGCACCCTTTCCAGTGTAAGCTTTCGTGGTTAAAGTACCTCAAATGCCGTCACAAGCTCATCGCAATACTCTGGCTTGTTAGGCGTCTATTTCATAAAATTATCGACTTTTTTTGTGCATAAATTTGACTCATCTCAGCATAAATTATGCACGAGCCGCAAACACAATTTAAATATTGCAGTTTAAGCTTTATTTCAAGCCTAGTTTTATAGCTGTGCTTTGACAAAAAATAAACCAAGCGGCACTGTGTCCTTTGTCACCAAAATGCCTTAAATCAGCATTTAGCTAAGGATTGTGTACAATTATGCACAAAAACTAAAGCTAGGTTTATCTGTAACGTTTCCTTTGTGAAGCCCGTTTAGATGCTACAATGATTCGACTTGAAATCCACAAGTTCCCGTGAATCACTCATCATCTGTCTTCAAATTAGATAAATAGCCAGCAGGACCACCAAGGGAGTGCACTCTAGAAGCTACAATGATTCGACTTGAAATCCACAAGTTCCCGTGAATCACTCATCATCTGTCTTCAAATTAGATAAATAGCCAGCAGGACCACCAAGGGAGTGCACTCAATTTCTTTATATAAATAAAAGCTCAAAAACCTAACGTTTCTCAATTTTTTGTCAAAATAACAAAAAAAAAAGTGTTTTGAGGTTTGAGATAATGAGCTGCAGCTGAAGTGTGCTTGTTTGTTGACTTCCTTTTAATTTCCAAGTATTTTCTGTGTAGAAATGCCATATAGGCAATTGAAGTGTTTCCTTGAATTCTTGGCTTGACTGCTGGGGTTGTTCTGATGGTTTCAAGTTTCAATATTCATCGCTCAATAGAGCCACAAGCTGTCTGTCTGTGTAACCCGAGTCGTTCTATTGCTAATAAAAATTGTGAAGGGATTTTGTCTAACATACTACAATGCTCCTGGCATTCCTTGAACACTCTTCTTGTTAGAAGAATAGGACTTCTGAGCCAAATTGTCTACTTCCAATTCTCAGTATTAATTTTCTAAATGGAAAAAAAAACTGTCTGGTAATTGTTCGTGGGAAGCAAGGAGAAATCGTGCCTCTCTTAAGTGCTCATAACGCGGTCATTCATGTAATAGCTTGTTTTATTAGTAGCCTTGGTTGGAGTGTCAGGTTAATTTTACGTGGGTGGGCAATGTCGGATCGAATTACGGGCCCATGATGCAAATTGCCAGAACGAAATGACCATGAACCCAGTTCTTAACGTGGTCACTCCACTATCAAAATATTCGCATAAACTAATATTGCGATTACGATTTTCCCACGGTACCTATTAAATGTTTATTTTAGGTGATGAAATGAAAGATGAATTTTCCGAGAATTCGATACAAAGCCGCTGTGGCTGTGGTTGATAGCGGCTCAAAGTTCAATTAAATTCGTAGAAATTCATATTGTATGGCATTATATGCATGCTTATCGCATCTGCATGCCTGTCAAAGGCACGATGCTCTGGCTAGTCAATTCAGGTCGTCTTAATAAAATAGCGCTACTGTCAATCATGAGCAGAAGCTGCTGAACCGGAAGAAAGTAGGTCTCAAAATTATTATGTATTCAGAACTTGAAAGCGTTCAACGCCTTCTGCGAAGCTCAATGGTTCCGCCAGTTGAGTAAATAATACTGGAAAGAGAAAAGCTTCAGAGAAAGCGGAAATTCCCATATATTATTTGTCTTTCACTCCTCAACTTTCTCCAGTTGAGAAATATCACTTTGTGTGCTCTATTCACAGAATTCCAAGAACTGTCGGCATCAAGCGAGAAACTGCTTTCCACGAAGCTTTTTGAAAACGGGTTTGCGCGTGGCTGTAATTCGAGTATAAAAGAAAGTCTTATTACTTCGCGAACTCAAGTGGAGAATTCCGATAGTTGCTTTGAATCGCGGAAATTCTAAGATGCGGATGCATGAGCGGACAGACGGACAGGCGCATCCCAAAGGTTTAAAATATGGACGCCAATAGAAATCAGATGCCGATTTCAGAGATCAAAATCGGGCCCACCTATGACGGATTCCCAATGCAGACCACATCTCAAAATTCCCTGTAAACACGACAATGGCTGCTGTTCAGAAAATAATCATTTATCATCTCCGGTTCCCTCGTTCATTGAATATTCCGCAACAATGAAGCCTTCTAATTGAACTCGTCCTGGCGTTGCCTAAATAGATGAGAGTTTAGTTTGGGATTGGGAAGACAACGCCCAAGTGACAATACGAAACCTTTTGCTCACAGCTCAAACTCAGGCCATTTGTTACAGAAGCGGATTTCACCAGAATTTCGACACCCTAGCACACAGTAGTCATTTAATGAGCCGCCTTGTTCCCTTCAACGAAGTTCCACAATTATATTTAATCACAATCTGGGTGCGTCTTGACTATCGAGAATTCTGAGCTTCAATCAACACGGAGCTGCAATTAGAATTCTCGGAAATTCAGGAGCCATGTCGTCCTGCTCTCTTTAGCTAAATGCTAAGTACATTTAGCCATGCTTCGAAGTCAAGGGGGTCAGGACGTTTCGTCGTAGACGGGTCTATAGGCTCGTCGCAAAGGGCATTAGGCAAATGACTTGGCGCTTTATTCCTAGTCGGCATTAGAAAAAGCAGTCTCGATTTGCATGCATTTTCGAATCAGGAAAATTTTGGCCACACAACATTGAAGCGAGATGAATTAAGCTGCGACCAGCCAAATATTTAAGTCCGAACTGCTCAAGTAGAATCGTCCATTAGCCCAGAACTCGGCCAAAGTAGTCTAATCCTGTTAAAAGTAGAGAAGCTAATCATCTCGTTCAAAATGATTTCCAAGAAAAGTGATCGTGGTGTATATCTCTGTTACAGTCGTTAGGTACCTGATCTCCTGTCACTTCTTGTTTTTACGCTATTTTTTTCACATTTTTTTTTTCATTTTCTAGCAAACATGACAAATACATTTCGTCACCCCCTTCTACTAATTGGCATCCGGTCTTCCATCATCATCGTTCATCGTACATCTTATCAACAAAACTATACTTCAGCCAAGCTGTGCATCTAAGCTTGATCTCAGACATGTAAAATTAAAGCTAAATTAAAATGCTATTTTGTGGCCTATTGATTTCAAAATAAATATTCAAATTACAGAAAATGCATATTTAAAAGAGTGCATTGTCCTGTTAATTATCGTAATTTTTGGCTCAGATTGCCCCGTGCGGATCGAATGTCACTGTTAAATAACAAGATGACTAATTAACCCGTATAGCCAGCCTAGCGTCTAGTCATCCACCCCCTACGAATCAAGTAACTCTGACACCCTATTCAATCGCTAAAAGACTCAAATTTCATGTCATCGGATTTTCCGACTTTCGTATCGTATGACACATTTAACTTAGGAACTTTAAACCGCACACGATTATGCATTTCCCCCAGGGAATCCCCTCTGCCATGCATTAAATTTTATTCTATAGTAAAAGTATGTAAAATAGCTCTTGCTTGTACATGACTAGCCCTAAGCAATCTTCATACAATCTCGGACATGGAATTGATTGAAGTCCCGCCGCCACAGAAGATGAAACGGATGCGGATGGTTCCTAGAATTTTCTCCAGCAATTTCGGTTGAACTGCTCATTTGATTACATCGTCGAATGTTACTACGCGTCTACACCAGCGAGTTTCTTGAATAAGCTCTAATTTCATTCTGTCCATGTTCTTCATCTTGCTCGGCCTTGCTTTTATATAGGCTTTCATTTCATCGACAGAGAAGAATAATTCTCTTGGTTCTTCTAAGGACGAAGGGCTGAGATGATTGAAGTTGCTGGAAATCTGATTATGTCTCCATAATAATATTTCTGTAAATGAAGCTCTTCTGTTCTAAAAGCTCGAGTCGAATTTCATCTCCTTCTTCCAGAAGAACGATTCTCAGAAATTGGCTGGGAAGCATTAGGAAGGCTGGGGACTTGCTTCCAAGTCGTTTTTGAATAATGAGATGCGAGTCGAGCCAGATGGAAGAAGTCTTTCTCCTTTTGAAGCTCGATACAAGCATATTGCTAGCTCTTTTGTCTTTGTTTTACAATTTTTTACGAAAATATCCCTTAAAAATCGAGTTTTGTACCTTAGTTTCGGGACA
>VNWX01000498.1:0-21372 GCA_009869905.1 Ceratophysella communis | reverse complement strand
ATGGAAAATGGAAAGCCGAGAGTTAGCTGCATCTGGTTGTAGGACTTATGCTTAACTCGATCTGAGACTCAATTTTTCTGAATTAACATGACATGTCGGCGTCCTTGACTCATGCAGCTGTGCCTGCATGGATATAGCAAAGGCTCTGCCTACGACGGCATG
The DNA here is from genome assembly GCA_009869905.1 of Ceratophysella communis. Classification (NCBI taxonomy): domain Eukaryota; kingdom Metazoa; phylum Arthropoda; class Collembola; order Poduromorpha; family Hypogastruridae; genus Ceratophysella; species Ceratophysella communis. The sequence goes on along the minus strand of VNWX01000498.1, from coordinate 21,210 downwards.
TATGAAGTGTAGAAGTGCGTTTGTCTTCATTATCGCTGAAAGCATTCTCGTGACACCTCTTTAGCTTTGTCTTACTCTACGCATTGTATTGTTCTTTAAATCGAGGAGGGTAATCAATATTCATATTTTTTAGACAACATGCAAATTGTTTTACCCTTTAGGTTGTTCGGGGACAGTAGGAGCAAGGGACAAGCAAGCTTCCATTTTTAGGTTAAATACTGCAATAATTCCTGTGAAACAGTATATTGTCGCGAAAATGAGACTGACGCAGACAGCATCTGATTCATTGTAACGCAATGAAATCATTAAAATTCGTTTAATGAACTATAAACCCTGTCGAGATGGCACGAATTTTGATAGCCCGACACCCTGACCGTCGTCGCAGATTTGTGCAGAGCTGCGTGTTTATGTTTATGAAGCGTAGATTTTAAGAACCTTTCCGCTAACTATAAGATACATCCGTGGTACTCGTAAACTTAATGCTGGCGTTCTGGTATGTCAATAAAATCTAGGTTTATTTTATTAGTATACACCCCTTCAGTGCTGTCAGACTATTAATAATAAAATCCATCTGCTACGGAAGTTTTATTGTATTACCCGTCGGTCGTATTCTCCGGATGTTGAAATGGTGCGTCTCAGAACTCTGACACACATTTCCAGCTAATCATTTCAGACGAGGGCGCAGAATAATATGCAACTACTGTGCGTCTTCTCGTGGGTTACAATTACACATAGAAACTAGTCTTAAATTCATACCGAATGAAAGCATGGCAAACGAGCAGCCAGAAATATCGTAGAAGAAACAGTGAGGATTTGAAGTTACGAAATGATGATGTTATATTTTGCTCGAGATTTGAGCTGGTTGTAGCATTTGATAATCATATTACTCGGAGGAACAGCCTGCGGAATATTGTGTCTTTTGTAGCCCAGCAGCCAGACAGACAATAATCAACTTAAAAGTAATCATGTGTTTGTCTAGAAAGTTTCTCTGTCTTTCCAGGTTGTCTGTGTGCCGGTTGTTAGAAAGCGGAGGCTGGCTCAACTCGGAACTTCTTTCCTCTGTCGCTGTTTTTTTTTCAACGATTTCTGTACTTTTATTTAACTGTTCTCCTCACTCTGTGCTTTGAACGAGAATTGAGCAAAGTATGGTTTTCTGTACTCCTCTGTCCTCCCAAATTGACATGATTTCGAAGAGAGAGAGAGAGAAAGTTGCATCCCTAATGAAATTCTCTCTGTGCTCAAGTTTTTTGTGAACGCCCTGCACATTCTGGCCTCTAATTTTCATCTATTGAATCCAAGGCCTGGGCTTGACTCCGAGTACCAATCATTTGAAAAAGTTTTCACAATTCATTTCTCTTAAATTGAAACCAGAAGTTATCAACACGACAGGCAGAATAGGGAAAGAGTTTGGCAGTTTGGGAGCTATCTTCTCTAAATTCCTGAAATTGTCCTCAAGTCACATCGTTAGCGTCCACGATAACGACCTTCACTTGCTCGGATTTCTTTGAAAATCCTTTCTTGAAGAGATCATGAGCTTCACCAAGCCAGACCATAAAAGTAAAGTAAATATATGTAAACGGGATTGCCAGTAACAGACTTTTCCTGTAGCTTTAAAAGACCCTTACGGCCGCCGCATTGACTCAGTTACTGACAAAGCGGCGGGTGAATTCATGAAATCTGTGTAATCGTTAATACGACCATCCTGTCTGTTATTTTGAGGAGCTGTGCCTTCATCTGCTGTTTTAAACACTATATTAATTCACATATAAATAGTTTGCTTACGCATAGGTTTTGAGGTCTCGATTTAATATGAAAAATTGACGCCACCAACGAATCATAAGATTCCAGTGAAACAAGTTTTTATGAGTCGGATTTCTCCTTGCATGGAATATCGATAAGGAGTATAGCATGAATAATTTATTCTTGCGAGAAGAGCAGGAAAAAGCACTGTTGAAACTAGGTTAAGGCTGAGCCTAGCTTAGACGTAATGTTATTTGTTTTCTCCATATGCCTACTTTGTCCCTGTTTCCCATGCATATGCTCTCGTCTATGGCTCATTGAAAGGAGAGTAAATTACCGATTCATGTAAGAAATGAGAGAAGAGCAAATCGCAATATCGACTTGAAGATGCTATTCTTGTTATCCAGTGTCGAGAAAGCGGTGGCAGATCCGGATCATCACAACAGCCTCAGTGAAGGCGCTGGAGTGTTGGTAAGAATTGAAAGTGGAGAAGGTGCTTGGGCGTACTTGTGGTCCCATAACCATATAGATTGAAGATTGTGCTTCTCGACTCATTTCGTTGCCAGGCTTTCCCCGAGGTTCTTGTGTCGCTGACTCTACGGCAGAGACACAGGATAAAAAAGGGATGACGACGGCAGAAGAGCGGCCAGGCCTCATTTCTCTCCAATCCCATTCCATATGAGAGCAAGAATATTATGAGGGCTTGTATAATACTCATACTCAACTCCCTTTCATGAGCAGGCTTTCTCCATCTCTCTCTTGTCCTTGTCAATGGCCTTCCAGGTCTCTTCCAAGAACCTTTCTCGCCGTGGGAGACTTCACATCTGAAGCAGGGGCCTCTCCTACTTCAGCAAGGTGTATCATTAAGCTCAATTGACATTTGACCTCGGCTCTGTCCATATCCCTGATCTCGAAAAAACACGTTGAAGTAATCTGCCTTGCCGATAAAATTGCGCGGACAGTAGTCATCGCTCAGTTTGTCTCTTGACAATCGCAAATTCATTAATTCAATTGAAATGTGAATAGCAATTTCCTAATAAATAGGTGCATAGAGATTCCCATAATTTCGCTGAGAGGAGCTGGCTAATTAATTAATTCAATACCGGCATTAAGTGTTTGTTTCGGTAACTAACTTCGCTCTAGTTAGTACACGAGTATTTATTAACGCTTTGGGCCGGCAATAACGCCTACTCACCAGGACTTTTAACCTCGAACCCAGAGCAATCACCGTTTCTTCAATGCCCTTGGTACGTTTTTGTTGTGACCCTAAAACCTGAGCTCTAGAACCAGATGACGTTGCCCAATTGTGACAAAAGTTCATTCCATTTGTGCTGTCTCATGGAAGTAGACCTGGATGTGGGCCATCTCCTCATATTATATTGGCAAAACCACGGAAGATCAAAAACAAAATTCAAGAGAGAAAGACTCATCTTTCGTTTTTAGTATGAATGAAATCCCCGGAGTCATTTTTATTTGAAACGTGAGTTTTTTCATACGTTTCGTTTACGTCAGAGTTCACGCTTGGAGACAAGAGACAAACTGAAGGCAAACTAAATCCTAAGGACCCTCAGCATCGACTCGACTTATTTTAGGTCATGTACTACTGCCTTGGTTTTCCGACGCTCTGCGGGTACCTAATCAATACGAAGCACCTTTTCATCAAGGCTTATTCATGTGTTCATAGAAGAAATTTGCTCATCCTGGAAATTATTAGCGCTTCTGATCTGAACTTGGTGTGCAATTTTATGGCTTTAACGACTTAAATTTGGCATCCAAACCTAGTAAGCAACATACCACGCCTTTAGTGTAGTGCTTTTGAGAAGCTTGGAGAAAGCACGTGCATGCAAGCGAGTAATTTTCCCAGCTGGTTGTTTCCTGCTTATGACATTTGACATATGCAATTTGTTTTGGACGTCCCACAGCTCCAAACTCTAAATCGAAGTCAGAGATAACCTTCCCCAAGTTGAGTGTAAATGGATACGAAGTAGTGTTTCTTCACAACCGATCTTCATCTCAAGTCCAGGCACGTGCTCATTAGATTCTTTTACGCTCGTTTTTTTCTCAGCAACCTAGAATTTTTTCCGTTGAAAGTGCAAACGAATTTCTGATTAAAAATGAAGGCTACGATGCAGTATGCAATGTTTACTTCATATCCAAATACAGTAGCAATATCGTGCTTTTGATGATTGATCTGTTCATCAGTCATTAATTCAAAACGCTGGTTTACACATGCTAGAATAAAGCTTACGAAATCTGTCTAACTTTGAACATTCCAGGCCGTTCAATCGTCTTGAGTTGACGCGGACGGAAATGAAGTAGAACTAATTCTACGGCTGTGGATGTGATAAGTGAATTGGCTGGAAGGAGTTGTAGTAATTTGTGCTGCTTATTGATTGATTTGGCCAGCTGAGTGACAAGACAAGAGGCTGTGTCACCCGTTCGGCGAGTTGAGTACTGCGTGTGCTGAGAGCCGTCGGCGGAGTGCTCACATGTCCAGGCTCAGAAGGCTGCTGCTGTTTGGACGCAGAGCGAGTTGTCTTGTTTGTTGTTCACTCGAGTGAAGTGTGGGGCGAGCTGGAGACGGAGCGGAAGAAAGCCAGGCAGTGAGTGGCAGCGTTGTTCTGGCCGGAGCTGGTGCTGAGGCGGACGAGGTGAAAGTTGAGCTTCCCTCCTCCCTTATTCCGCTTCTTTCTTTCCGGACTAAATTGGATGGGAGAGTTGGGCGAAGGAGAGCGGAATATAATGGGAGCCCAGCTCGGGCCGCACTTTCTTTTCTCTCTGCTGCCTCCTTCCGATCCGTCTCAAAGGATAACCTACATAGACATATATTGGTTTTTTGGGCAGAAACGGAAATCTCGATCCGGAGAAACACTCACTATTGGCAACGCCACTCCTGGCCCTGCACAGTCCTGTAAATAAGAGCAGAAGTGCGGCTCGGTCCTGCACTCCCTGGTGTGGAGCAGAAATCAATTTAATTACCAGATGGGAGCATTATATAATTGAAAGGGAAGTGAAAGGGTGCTGGAACGTGCTCCAGTCAAAGATGGTTCTTCTTCAGACTCACTCAGCTCAAGGAGTCGGAAATGAGTTGGAAGGAATAAGCTCTTCTATTACTCCGCTCTGGTTTTCAGAATGACATGATTTCCCGAAATTGATTGTCCTGACTTACCTGCTCTTATTGGCAGATCAGTGCGGGAGGAAGGAAATGCTAATAAAGGGAATTGACAGGGAATGTCTCTGTCATCTCGAGAATCTCCGCGTTCTCTCCGCTTCCTTCTCATCCATGCGTTTCATTTATCTTGACGGATTTCTTCTTCTCCATTCAGCCACTCCTGCATCTCAGCTCCGCTTTCTCTCTCGAGCAATGAGGTCGGCACAAAAAGAAACTTGGAGAATGATCAGTTTGAATTTAGAGGATCACATTTCTATGGCACACTTGAAGGTTCTGATATAACTGCTCTCGTGTGACTTGGCATACACACTACTTTGATCCTAAATTTCAAAGCCAAGAGGCCCACAACCGCCGAGACAGATGCGGTGGCCAGCCCGTGCGCACCAGCCCTCTATCGACCCAAGAATTGATCACGGACTTCTAGCCAAGGAGCTCCAACGCCGTCACTAGCCGTTTGACACTTTCAGAGCAATTGTCCTTCTTCCTTCCGCCTTGAACCTGGCTTCATATGAATTAACGAAGAGTTTGGACGCTTAAAAGAAGCTCTAAGTCAGTCTTTTATTAAATTTTCTTGCTCGAGTGTCATCAAGGACTTTGTGTTTACTCATTGAAAATCAGTCTTCCCTTTCAAAGCCTTCCTCTGCCAAGCTTCCATAAATTAATAAAGTTCTTGGGGGGTGAGAGCCAGGCTTCAAATAGACATGAGCCCTTTTTATTCCTCCACTTTGTGACAAATGGCTTCCGACATTATTACTTCTGCCCTGGGCTCTGCACGAGCCTGTGTAGCAGTTGATATCCTGCTGATCCGACTAATGCACTCACTTTTTTTCTGTTACTCCAAAATCCTCTCATACTAGAAATAATTGCAGATTGTATTCGCCCACTGACTCGAAAAATATGGAATGGAACCAGGGTTCGAGATTTATTTCCTCGTATTTCCGCTTTAGCCATAATGCATCAACCAACATGTGATCTGTGTGTGAACTCTAAGTTTTTCCAAGATTAATGGAATTTAGCCTCTTGTCCCTGTTTAGCATAAAGCAGAGGCTTCTGCAAACTACCCAGCTTCCTGGATTTACTGCCGGTAGTATGCACTCACTTTTTTTCTGTTACTCCAAAATCCTCTCCTACTAGAAATAATTGCAGATTGTATTCGCCCACTGACTCGAAAAATATGGAATGGAACCAGGGTTAGAGATTTATTTCCTCGTATTTCCGCTTTAGCCATAATGCATCAACCAACATGAACATGTGATCTGTGTGTTGGCTCTAAGTTTTTCTAAGATTAATGGAATTTAGCCTCTTGTCCCTGTTTAGCATAAAGCAGAGGCTTCTGCAAACTACCCAGCTTCCTGGATTTACTGCCGGTAGTAATTTACGTCATTCGGTGGAGAGGTGAACGACATAAGGGATACATCTTAATCCTCTCCATGCAGCCTATGGCGTTGGGTTTTCAAAACCTTTGCCGAATAACAGGAAGTGGTACCCAAAAATAATTTTCGAAGAATTGGTGAGAATGCCATAATCATAATCGAACGGCCCCTGTTTGGACAACGTTCAAATATGTTTTTCGAGCATTTGTTACAGAATTTTGGATCGGATTCATTGATTTGTCTGTTGTCTTGATTCACAATAGTTCAAGTTACGGATATGCCTTCTGACCTATAAAGACACCATTCGATTAAACAGCGGTTGGAAGAAAGCCATGCCGGTCGTTAATTCGACGGGCCGCACCAAGATTTCTCCGCACTTCGGGCCACTTAGAATCTTTGCGGATGAGATGATTTAAGTGAAGAAGGCTTTCATGAAGTCTCGAGACAGAAACTATGACAAATCGAACTTCTTTTCATTTCGGTTTGTTCATATTTCATCCGCACCACTCCTTTCTTCTCCTTATGCTCTGCGCTCCCTGCACAACAGCCCAGCTGCTCTGTCCTAATACCACACTTGCTCTGCTTTCTCCAGCTTCAGATAGAGCCATATTTTACGAGACAATTCCGCCTATTGTTCGTCCACTGGAGGGGGTCTTAAAAGTACAAACAAAAATAAAGTAGAACATGGGAAAAAATAAATAAATGAAAGGCTTGAACTGTTTTACACTCTGTCATATGACAAATGGATTACTCGCTTCTCGAAGCTCTGACAAGAGCTTGCTCTGCGCGGGGCGGGCGTGGGTCTTCGTGCCTGTCGTGCGTCTTGTAATTGAGCCACTAGTCTACGACTTTATTGTTTTATGGAGTCGACAAAAGTATTAGTTGCACACTTTTCATAGTGTTTCTAGATCAAACAGAAAGTATGCATAAAGCTGGTGAATTACATTTGTCACGGGAAGGGTAGCAGAGCTCCCAGAATACAACTGGCGGATTATTTCCGTTTAGTTTTGCATAATATGGCCGTTCCAGACATGTCTATTCATTCGTACTTAAATATTCTCTTGTTTTAGCGATTCGGGGTACGTTTATTTATTCTGTCTGTTTCAGAGTGTACAGTTTCTGATGTGTGCATTTAATTATCTGGCAAAATCGATTTGAGAAGCTTTTGTCTTGATATTTAAAAAATAATATGAATCATTACTTCGTTACTACTTCTTCTGTAATTCTCGAAGTAATTAAGACAATAAAGTGCATAAGACTAGCTTTCATGGCATTACACAAAAAATGCGAGCTAATATTGATAAAATTACCATATGCCCACACCCGTATTCTAAAGGACTAGGAGTAGTTAAATATAGCACACAACTCAATTTACCTTATCTCTTCTTCATGGGGACTCATGAATATTAAAAGCTCCCGATTATGCGGCAGTAGATTCTTGACTAGAGTTCCCGGCTCACGTCCTGATTTTTACTCGGTCATTAAATAGAACGACGAGGCCGTAATGGTTTCGTATTTTGGGTAATAACGCCCAACCTTGTATGTTCTATGCGGACTCGGGTGTGGGGCTCTCTCATTCCCACTTCTTTTAAGGGTAGAAGTTGGGGAGAGCTAAGGGACATTTGGAGAAAGGCCAAGTCAATCTTAAGAGTAAAACTTTTCTCTGGGTCTGTACGGAGTTATGAGAGACATAATGTGAGATATTTACATTTTCCACGATAAGATAATGAGTTGTTTTCTATTTTAGTAACGAATGTACATGTTTTTATGGTTGCCTCCGAGCAGGGCTCTGAGTTTCGTGCAGGGCTAGGCGACTGTGTGGAAGGAAACTCTATGCAAAACTGTGGAGGCAGAAAAGAAAGCTATCAAGCTTTCATAGTGAATCCTGAGGGCAAAATCTTGGTGTAAAAACTTTGTGAGAATGTAGAAAAATAAGTGTAGAAAGTGACAGAGACAAGACAGATGTCAGTGGCAGATGAGAGAGACATGGGAGGAACGTAAAAGTTTTTCATTTTCTTTTGCTTCAATTCCCGGCTTCGCCTCCAGCAGCTCTCATATTTCCCTGTAGGTACTCCAAACTCATTAGTTGTACGAATTTTGTGAGACTAGGCTCCTAAATGAAGTTGAGCACATTGGACACCTACCTATCTAAAGAAATTATTAAGCCTGCTTTGCTTTCATGTCAGAACTCAAAAAAGTCCTCTCAAACTCTGGAGAAAGTAATGGAAACATTCAATTTAGAATTTTTATTTAAATCATCTGTAATTCTGATAAAATAACATGTTGTAATCTTACACTTCATCTTCAGTCACAACATACTGCGAAATATTATCAACGGTGTAAATATTTGGTATGTAGTTTATTTTATCTGCGCTGTAACAACCTTGGATACAGCCCCTTCTTCACATGCTTGATTGCCTATCTTAGTGACAGGGTATATGTGCAGAACAATCTGCTCGAAGTTTTAGACCTCCACTTATATAATTCCTGAAAGCATTTGAGCAACTAGAGTACATTTCATGTATTAAGTTGCTTTAAAGCCTAATTGTCAATTGGGTAACGTATTTATCTTTATTTGGCTACTTATTGTATAAATATATTTGCTACTACTTAATAATTAGCAGTATTTACATTTGATTCGATACCGCGGAACTCTTAGGTGAGTGCTAATGTGTATACACACTACGAAAACGCCCACGATTATTACTTTAATTGAGAAAGATGTGCATTTAATTACCTTAGATTCCTGCTGACAGAAATAAATTACATATATTCGGCATCGGCTGTTAGCTAAAGCCAATTTAAAGTTAGTACGCTCTACCCAAAATTTAGAATTTAGAATATGATATAAAAAGAAGATAAAACAGCTGTCTCTGTTGTCCACGTTATACGCCAATAAATTGAAGGATTTTGAATAAACGTAAAGGTACGTAAAATTTTGAAAATACTTGAAAAAAATTAAATCCTCGATATTTTAATTCGAACTTCTATTAGGTTTATACAAGAGGAAAATCGTCTTTGTACTCTTACTATTTTACTAACTTCTGGGTAAAACGTACAGACTTTTCATATGGCTTTATCGACAACCCTATTATCAGCAATTTTTTAAGTTCCTGGTTGGAGTCGATAATCAGCGGTATCGCTACATAACAAATTTCGCAGCAGAAAACTCTGTTTTCCTGGAGTAAATATTCATATATGTATTTCTTAAATAGTTATTGGCATAATTGTAGATTACATTGTCAAACAATCGCACTTTCACTTGTCTTGCACCGTTCTTCGCACTCCATTCATACCCGAATACTGACATGAAAAATAAGGTACCAACTGTTCTTCTTCTGCTCCAAATTCGTCACTTCTGACTACATACATATAACGTATGGCAACTCAAGCGGACTGGAAATATGCGCAGTTTAGTCGCATCGGAAATTCGAGTTGTGATCGGTTGCCGGCTCATCTCCTCAACTTTATTGTCGTCCATTTGGGAAAATACTCTCGCTCTTTTTTCTGACACTCCTGTGTATTGGACTGTTTAACAACCTTCACTTGGTTATGCCCAAACCAGCATTTCAAAAAGCCAACGAGTTTCTACCGCTTGTTCAGCACACACCACTTTCCGGACGAATGAATGGGAAGAGAGTGAGAGTGCCGTGATTTTAATTAAAAGTACAAAAGTCTCACTTCAGTAGTCCGTGACAATTGTCACGCTACAGAAGCAATGGGACAACATGAGAGACACTAATCACTAATCTGCTGGATTCGATATAGTCCTGTGTTTCTATGCGGAGATGCCGTGGATTCAGGTCCCCAAGATGAGAGCAAACAAGCTGAGGAGGAAGAGGGCTAGAGGATATTCCAGTTTTAATTGACCACCATGTTGCATTGCCGCAGGAAGCTCTCCTGTGGAGAAAACAACGAACAGTCCATTTATTATTTATGCTCGCTCCTCGCCTTGCTAAATAAATGAGCGGACTTTAAATTAACGAGTGTGCATGCAAGGGATGGAGCCCGTGGCCGAGTAATAGTTTACAGTTGACGGGGTACCTAAACCTGTTTGTTCCCATTTTCCTAAGCTTTATGAGCAACTTGAGGTTTTCCGCCCTTTCTCCTTCATGTACTTCCCCCGTCTTAAGGAAGAGCCTCCGCTTCCGAGAACAGAATTTAATTAAGTGTTAGTCGGAATAAACAATTCATTCATCATCACGGCCTGTGCACCGGTTGGGGTAGGGGCACGAGACAGTCCCTTAATTACTCTAGCACGTGCGGAGGCGGGGGAAGATGCGAGCAAGGATGGGCAAGTTGGGGGAAAGTACTTTCTCCTGAAATGGGAACAGAAAGTCAACCACACATGGGATTCAAAAGAACATAAAATGTGGGGAAATATGACTCCACACATCTCTATAGGCTGGGACAACATCTGAAAATTTCACATGAATAAATGCATAAGCAGGTGTGGATTATTGTCGCACTGCGGGTTTCAGCACGGAATGAGATTCCACATTTCAACTTTCGCACACTTTGGGAAGAAAGCTTTGTCTGCTGCTGCTGCCTTCTGCTTTGGAAGAAGAGTTCCTCCGAGCTTCAAGAGAGCTTTCAAGATTTTCCTATAATGTATTTACGTTTACTTTCCGCGGTGGGCCCGGAGTTTCCATTATGATCTGGGCATTATCGTCTTGGACTGGAGTCTCTTCTGGTGCCCTGATGCTGCCGCGGCAGGAGCAGGTGAAAGCAGGAGGGAGATGGCCTAATTTGCTTATGTGAGACTCTGCTGCCATTAGGCCTGGGAGCTATAATCGAGTCAGGGAGGGAGGGAAATGCCCCTGGCTTTTCCCCGCCACGTCTCACATTACCTAATAAGTGTGTCAACGACAGAGTCACTTACCATTCAGAACATGTACTTGGATTTCTTGGGCGATAGCGTTGGAGGGGCTGCAGGCATACCGACCTGGGAAATAAAACAAGCTTTGTTTGCATTTAAATTACACATCGTTTTCATAGCTTTCTCCGAAATATTTCCTCCATGTATTTAATGAGCTGCTGTAAACTCTGTTACAAAATAAAATTGTTTCTAACGCGTCATGCCATTTTTATTACAAAAGAATAATGTTCAAATTTTAAAAAATCAAAACAATGTGAGGTGATTTGTGGTATTGCGATTGCCGATATTAGACTGAAAATTTATGCTAAGGTTAAGTCTAAGTAGCAGGTTATCTGCTGAATTCATTTATTCGTTACTGTTTTATAAAAATTATACACAGCCGTGCGAAATTGTAACCGATAATTAATTTTTTGATTAGCACCATTTTGTTCTACTACAGTATATACTGTAGAACAGTGAACTCGCAGGTCATTTCTCCTGCTTTTCGCGAATAGCTGAAGCTAAAGAACGTGCAAATACTACTGAACATATTGCAAATTAAGATCCGCTATCTGCGCTCAGAATCTAGTTCATGGAAGGAATTCAGAGTAGTGGAGAATGTTATCAGCACATACCCGTGTCAGCCGGCCTGGCTCGTTGAATCAACAAATAGCTGACAGTCACGTCACCCTTTTCCGTGATGACACTCACACCGCCACGGGGGGAATCGTAGTTGATTTCCTGTACAGAACACAAGACAAACTGGAGATGAGTGAGACGGTTATAATACAAACGCTACTACGTGTGTAGTACATGGAGTGAAAGCCATTGTACACGCTGTCTGCATTGCGTTGAAAATAATGAGAGCGTTTATTTTCCTTACTAATAAATATGATTTTCCAAGCACGTCGACATATTTATACTACAAACATTTACTTAAAATCAGCTCTGTTTCTTTTCAATCGAGTTAATTGGATAATGGTAATTGAGTTTTATTCAGACAGGAGTAGCGTCTTCTCCTCAGGCTTCTTCTTTCGTGAATGAGCCGACAAAGGCTCGCCGCGGGTGGTAACGGAGCTATTTATTTTATTTTTCAAGCGACAACAGAACTCGTTTGACGAGTGAATGCTGCAAAAATCCTGGTAAATAGGAAGCCTCACAGTGTCTTGTTACTCATGGAAAAACAAATCTTGTAAACAAGCACTTCAGCTTCTTCAAATAAGTTCTAAAGTCACAAATTGCGTAAAAAACTCATAAGTTTTTCTTATGTTACAGGTATGTAAGTTAGCTTGAGACATGCAGTCGTCGTAAGCGCTAGTCTTTTTACTCGGATTGAAGTATTAAGTTGACAAGTATCAGACAATTTTGCTTGTTGACGTTAGCTGTAGAAATCCTTGGGGTATAATTTTATACTGACGGTAAATTAACTAATGAATAGATAAAGAACACTTTTTCGAATCCAAACAAAAGCAAGAAAAAGTAGCTCTGCAACATAGACTTAAAAAGTATGTATTTCTAACTTTTCTGGCCATCTGGGAGTATTTACTTCAAACTCTAGTTTTGTACATACTAGAGTTCAGATATTTAGTTTGTTTGCCAATTATTATTCCCTTTCAATTCGCTGAAATCAAAGGTGCCATTACGAAAGGATCCAAACTTCAAAGTCAAAAAGCACTTTCAGGGTGCTTGAAAAGTAAACTCAAAGAAAGCAAAACAAACAAGGCAGGAATCCCAGCTGCTTTCACTTACCAAGTTATTATGTGTCCACATGATATTGGCAGGAGGTTCAGGACTGTGTTCCACAATACAAGTGAGATTGATCGTACTTCCTCGATTAATGTACATCTCGGGTGCACCCATGATCGTCGTATTTGGCTCTGAATTAAAGAAACAGGAGAGAAAGTGACATTAGAATTTGGCTCTAAACTCTAAAATAGTTCATATTCATGATTGGAATTTGATATTCTGTAATTTCCGTGTTTAATTTCTAATGAATTTATTGCATGATTTTGAAATGATGACTACGATTCTGTGGCTTCGTCTCCTATCCTAGCCCGATTTTGTTTTACCAAAAACAAGCAGACATGTATTCGGTTTATAACGTTTATCGTGTGACAAGTGTCAGGTCGCAATGTAAAAGAGACAAAGGACAAGTCGTATTCACATGTAAAGTGTTAACTACCACATGCGGAGCCTTTGGTTTCGTTGAAATTCAGGCTGTATCGGATCGGGTACTCAACCGCGGGTAGGCCCTGAATACCGACTGAAGTGAAAACTGAGAGGCTTTAACTTCTCATTGTGGTCGAGGTCGAGAGCTCTGAGCCTATCCTAGATGTGATCACACGATGTGGTTATCCTGAAAATTCTCAACACCCACACGCTTCAGGACGGGCTGATAATCCCAAAGCCTGTCTGTGAAATGCATACAAGCATTATGTTCTCAGAGTCCAAAGATGCATACTAATTTCATTCTTGGTCACTTGCCGGAAAATTACAACAGCGGAACCAAGGCGCTTTCAAGTAATTTATGCATCAGACCGGCAAGACGGCCAAGACATTACACTGGAGTTTTGTGCTGAATAATAACAAAACACATTTGTGACATGAGTTTGGCTGGAACAAGGAGTTGAGCTCTGATGGTCCGTTTTCGATTCAGAAGATAGGTACATGGCATTCATATGTTATTCATCTAGGCAAATTTCAATTTTGTTGAAATTGAACCTAGTGAAGCTGAAAACCATATCAGTCGAGCACACACTCATGACATGGCCTATGGGACTCGGGAATGTCTGAAAGGGCCATATGTGCCAATAAGGCTCTTTTGGCGTGCAAGCCACTCGCTCTGCCCTTTGTGTTTCCTAAGTAATATTGCTTTTACCATTTTTGGACCATGTCGAGCTTCTCGCTGTCTGTTGCTAGTTCCCTCTCTCCCTGTCACGTCCTCAATTTGATTTGCAACGCAAAGTAAGGACGAGGACATGCTAGCAACAACTGCGACAGGGCTGATGATGATAAGCGGACTAAAGGTTGTCATAGGGCACGAAGGCCAGACCCGGGCAAGACGTGCGCTGGAGCGTAGACTAAATGGAAATGGAAAATTGGCACGAGAGCGAAATGAAATACGCCAGACGACCTGGTTTGCAGTCCGATGAGACGAAGGATGGACGTGTAGTTAGGATGACAAAGCAGCTGTCCGCAACTGGGGTCACACATCATATTTCACTCCGAAACACACGCATCCACTGACACACGTACCTATGACTGTCCACTGTCCAAACTTGAAATTGAATGAACATGGAAATGCCAACGCAACTGTCGCTCATGCATATGTATGATCCGAAAATAATTAAAGTCGTTTCCGTGGAATACCACGCCGGTGGTCTTTTGTGGTTCACATGATCCCCAGTCAACTTTCACCACTATGATTAATTAACTCTTCAGGCGGGCATTAGTTCCAGATCATACGTCAAATTTAATAATATACTTTGGTCTGTCTTCATTATGGAAGTATTAAATCCTCCACAATGGGATTGGGATACCAGCTTTCACCCTTTGTATTATTAGCCAGGCTCAGACTGACCTGATTCCAAGCTGACCCGAATTCAAACCACCTGGAGCTATTCGCGGAGTTTATTTAGCAGGAACTAACAAAAATTCGATACGGAACGAACTACTGAGCTAACAAACCCCGAAATATAGGTAGGTAGTACGAATACGCAGCAAAGAAAAAATAATGCTTTCTCCATGTGTAGTTCTCAGTTCAGCGGAGAGCGAATAGCCTGTGGAAACTCGGAGCTTATAACAACCCTCCGCAACCAAATCCAAACGCCAGCCAGAGTAGTATTTTCTCGACCAAGTAAACGGAACTGCGGAGAAAACTGTCCGGCAGCACGTCTGACCCATCACATGCAACATTGGCGTAATAATATATTACTTTCCATTTCATGCATTAGCTTCCAGGGTTTACCCATAAAACTCTGCATATGTACGCGTAACAACTTTTCTCACTTGGTCAAAAACTACGAACGGATTTTCATAAAATCCCGTGTCGAAGCAGCTGTTCTCTTCCTGTCGTGCAGCGGCTTATTTTCCGAGTATCGAAAAAACACGCTTCCCATTTGCATGAATGCCAGCCGGTGATAATTCATGAGACGAGACTTGGCTGGACAAGGCTGGAGATAGTGTGCTTACGGTTCAGCTCGTCTTGAGACTAATTGCGAGGACATTTTGATTAGAGCGTAGTGACCCAAGTCTAAACCGAAAGTATTTGGTTCTTGCCTAAAGAGCAGGCTGGCGGTTGGGATGGAAAGAGCGAGTCCGGTTTTGATCCGCTCCAGAACAAAAGCGTATTATCGTTCCAGTGGAGCGCAAATAAGTAGGTTCAGTTGAGTATTATCAACTGAAGCCTGAACATCATCCTCAACCACACACGACCAGGCTTGGGCTCTTATCCTTTGCATTCAATTCCAAAAGCACTTCAACTTCCAATCCAGTGAGTTGGACGAGGAGAAGGCAGGACAGAAGGAAGGATTCCAGCCAGGCAGGCCCTGCATTCCCCAGTAGTTGAAAATTTAATGCATAGTTGAGTGGTAAACTGATGAAAATATGTCACGTCTGCTTTCTATCTTTGCCACGCACTCCACGACTCCCGGTCGTCTCACAAATGGGAAATGGCCAGCTTCATCGGGCACATCCCCTTACATAAGGTCTTCCCACTTACTTAGCCTATGTATAACGGAATCCAAAATCCCAAAGAGCTTTCAACGTCTCCACTACCATAGAACAGACAATGAGTCTCCAGCGGGTTTCTGTGAGAAAAATACGCTTTTCATGTCATAGCAAAGAGAGTCAAGCGACTGAGCACATGAAGGCTGGATACACAAATTTACTTGTTTTTTTTATTCGTGAAGCAGAGGGCAAAGACGTGTTTTCCTAACCGTGAATCTACTAAGCGTCTCCACTTAGCTCAAGTAGCTCTCCACCAGGCATTTCTCTCAATTCTCCTAAAAACTCAAATAAGTCAAAATCAACAGCGAAAACGAAAAAAGAAGAAACCCAAACTTCTTGATTATGATATATGAATCCAATTAGTTGGCTGCTAAAACTTTCTCCCCACAACACTCCCAGGACGGTCTGTGAAATGAAGCGACATTATTATTTGCTCAAGTGTGGAAAGATTTTAAAGTTGACTTGCAGCCAGGCTCTGCATCCAGTGCAGGGCGTCGAGTGTCGTTTTGTTCGACTGCTAGTGCCCTAAGTCCCAAGGCAAACTCTGCAACGCAGTCAAGTAGGACTAAAACCGAGGCAGAGAATGAGGCTTCGTTAGTACAAATTGTTTTCAACGACATGAGACCAACAACCACCATGAAAACAAAGTTTTCTTCCAGTCCGCACTTCAGGCTGCAGTACACAAGGCCAATGCCTGTCTTGCTCTACTAGCTCCACTCAAATAGCAAACTTTGCCCTCATCTGCTTCAAGCGGTATTAGAAGACTCCAATGCTTATCCACCCGTGGACTCCTGACTTTCTCCACACTGAATTCGAAGTTCCAATTTGTCAAGGCGTAATTTAGTTTTACCCTTTCTTCTAAACAATCTCAACACAATTCATTCAGCTTAATTTTATTTTTCAAGATTTTCATTAAATCAGGTCATTCAGCATAATCAGAGGACAAAGGCTTCCAAGATCGTTTTGACATTACTAAGTTAACTGAAAGAAAGCAAGCTCCAGGCAGAAGTGTACAGCGAAATTCCCACGCTCTGTTTTCATAGCAACTTTTCAGTCGCGCCTGCTTAATTCCCATTGAATTATTGAAGACAGCTGAGTGCACATTATACTGCGTATAGCTCATGAGACGCTTTTCATGTGCACGGAGCGTAAATCAGGGATTTGTACCTGACGTTCAGGCGTACTGAAGCATTTTCAGGGTTCAAGATTGTTGAAGAAGATCAGAGTGAAAATTTTGTATTCCACTTGGTACAATGGCACGGCATGTTCCTGTGGCTTCTCTCTTTTGCTTTCACTTTTGCTCTACTTTGGCTGTGGCTCTGCGGAGTCTGAGAGCGGAATGAATGCATATTTACAGAAGCGGAGTCAAAAAGGAGGAAACCAAATGATTGAGTAAACTCGGGAGTCTCGGAAGTGGAAGGGAAAACCATTCTTACACAAATGATCTCCTCAAAATTGTGTTCTCCAAGTTTTGCATTCTCTGCAGGCTCCTGTCTATGTACTCCTAGCTCATCAAAGAAACTTCTCAACTGCTCACTCATACAGTACGAAATGAAATACAGGAAATTTAGAGTAAATCCGTAATTGTTCAGTAATGAAATACTCCTTTGTGAAAAATGTTCTTAAATTACAGGATCAAAGTTAGAGAAAAATTCTCGGTATGTGGAAGTATACGACTTCCTGAATTACTGAAATTTGGCTTCACGTGTTCCGTTTGATAAGAATTAATTAAAGGGAAACGGCATATAATTGAATTCGTAATCTAGCCTTTGAGCAAAGTGGAGAGAAATGTGAGCTGATTCATTTAATGTGTTTCTTTGAATAGAGTTCTACTCGGCTCAGTGTCAAATGCATTCTTCATTGGGTAGAGGTATCATCATGCCAGACTGAGCACACGAAAGCGTTTGATTAGATAAAGAAAGTTTGGGAGAAAGTGCATAGTTCTGTTCTTTGTCTTCTTTGGAGAGCTATTATGAGTCTCTGTCATCTGCTAGGGCCCTTCTCTAAGGGTCTAGCGATTAATTGTAGTTCAGGTTCCAGTAATTATTCATAGTCACAGTACGGCTTTGCGTTAGGAGGATTTGTCTGCATTCCTTAAGCTGAATGAATCACGAAAACTTTCTAAGCGTTAGTTTCTCAAGTACATAAGCTACGCCATGTATTTACTTTGTAAATGCTTTGACGAATGGCTATGATTAATGCTCTTGTAAAAACATGAGACTTAAGGTTTACAACCAAGCTGTAGCACCGTTTTAAGCTACGAAAATCGCATTTGCTCATCAAACGGAACTTGATTACCGTCCAAAATAATATTAAAATCTGGTACACAATGTCTTTTAGCCTTCCTTGATTTAGTTTCCAGAGTTACAAATCGAATCAGATCTTTCAGCCCCGTTAGACCACTCAGCATTTTACTGGCACTGAATGCATTACAAATTGCATCTACGGGCGACCCCGTAAGATCGCTCTCTGTGTTGTTTCGTACAAGGACAAATGAGGGGTTGGTTACTTACCGACAACAATTAAGTGAACGAAATGCCCAATGGGTGGTGTCGTTGAGACTTGGCACTCATATATTCCGGAATCACGATCCTAGAAAATAAATTTGGGAGAAAAGAACATGTTGAGATCCATTCGAACACTCCCGTACTCCCATTATCGGTTCCTAGGGAATTCCTGCTTTCTTTCCGTCGAACAGGAGAGCTGGAGCTTAATGTTTTAAGCCTACGTTCGAAGTTCATTAATGAATTACACTTAGGGCGTCCTAAGACTATTACTCGGCTAGTTTTCAGCCGAACTTTAGGGAGGGATAATGGCCTTGAGCACGTGACCCCCTTCTTAAGTCATTCCATCCCCTGAAGTGGGGTAAAGTTTTTATAGGCGTTTGTTCTCTCCAGCTTTATTTCAATTCTGAGGACATTTTATAAGTTAACACCATACGGGCGTAAATTACTTCAAACTACGCAGCGTTCGACTCAAGGCCTTCGTGCTTCGTGCTTACTAAATACTAATTTGGAAAATTTCGGGATTCGGTGGAAAAGTAATAACCCGGTAGTTTTCATTAATTAGTCTTGTATGCTTTCGCTCCCACGTTGTGCGTCTCTCCTGTGGTGAAAGTTCTTGAAAATGCCTGTAAAACTCATATTTTCTTACCTGTGGATATCTAATTTGAAGTGTCCATTCGTCTGTATGTGGCTTATGGACTGCTTGAAATCGTTGGTCACTGGTATACGTGTCCCGGCCGACAGTGAGCAAGTGTATATCTCTATGTCGAACCCATGATATCTGGAAGAGAGAACACAAGGCATTGAGACTTGGACATAGGGAAGTCGACTCTGAGGTCGTATTCATTTCAGGCTCTGCTCGCACGTCCGTTAAACCCAATGATTCTTCTCGAAACAGTTATTGGAGATTCTAGCGGAACTGACTGAGCTCGAGCCAAGTCGTTGTTGAGGAGAGAAGACAAGAGAATGGAATTAGAGGACTGACCGTTCTATTTCCAGCGTTCCGCACACGGCAAGTAAGTGACGCAGTCTTGCCGACAAGGGCAGTGACATTTTTGGAAAACTCTTTGTCAAAGTAGGGTCCGGGCGGACTGTAGACTGAAAAGTCAAACTCTTCATCCTCCTCTGCTGAGTTGGCAGAAAGCACTGGACAAGCCGAGAAAAGAAACAAAAAAACTCAATAAATTCAAACTGTCGGTCCTTATGACAGCAAACTTTCATTTCGTTTCACTGGGGCTCCGTAAATTCTGTTTTTTTGTATTCACTCTGACATTTCGTTAGGCCCTGCCATTACTCCGTCATATTCAATATCATTACAGTTGCTCCAACGAACACTCCTCCGAAGCAACATAATATTCATATACTGCTGCGTTGTGGGAAAGTTAGTGCCGACTTTCCCTTTGACTTGGCCAACTGCCGGCTATACCCAGCACATAAACAAAGTTATCTCGGAATAAATTAGTGTAGAAGTGCTGAGGACGTGTTTCTTATTAGTGCCAACTATTTTCACACCCCAGCAAACAAGATTACATAAGAGGACCTTGTATAGAGGGCGAATGAGTGGCTAATTGAAGCCAGAGCAGGGACACGCATGGAAACCTCGTTAGAAGGAAGTTAATTATACTTGTCTCTACCTCAAAGAAAACTTCAAAGATGAGAGAAAAATTAGAAGGCCTGCCTGGTGGTGTAGTAGGCAAGGAAAAAGTTTGCCTCCAAGTTTTCCTTATGATGAAAGCCGAGTGGTGTGTATGTAGTTGTGAGGAATCGGGGCGAAATTGGATTGATGCTTTCACGTCTTCCTTTCTCCTGCCTATTGATTCGTACTCAAAGGGAGGAGGATGAAAGGCCAGAAATTATACGTGCCTGTGTATGCATATCACACCAGTCCCCTTTCTCCCCCGGTCCACAATGAGCCACGCCAGTCGCCCCTCCTCACATCAAACACGTCTCACGAAGTGCTAATCTCATTCCCAAACTCAAATACTTTTAAACTTTACATCCTGCAGGAAATTAAAGCGTATAATCACCACCTAATCTCCTTTCACCCCACACGTGCCATCGCCACGAGTAAAATAAACATGACCTCCTCGTAACTAGACGATTAAGCAACAAACACCCGTCGAAAGGCCGAATTTTATTAATTAGCTCTATAAAATTAAAATTTTCATTCAAAATATCCTAAGGCACTACGCTACCTGGTTACAGAATTAAACTGACTAAGGTGTTTATCATCCGGTCGTCTCAAATTGATGTAATAATAGAGAACCTGATAAATATTGATAGAGCAAGGAAGCGTAGATAGACTATTAGACGCCTCAGCCGAGCCCGGCCGCCCTAATTTATTTCTGGATCCACTGCCCTGAAAGAGGTAGCCCCTAGATTATCGGAGAAAGCAATTATTATAGCGGCGGCGGATATGATTTATGAGGTTCGAGCATGGAGAATCCCGTCGTGGAACTGGAACTGCTCCCGCATGGACGTATTATGGTCTGTTCGGTCTACTCAAAGTTTGAATTTTGAAAGAACTTAATGACTCGCCGAAGCAGAGCGAAGAGGAGGAAGAAAGGGATTATGAAGCCTGCGGGCCTTCTATTGCCGTAGACGATGCACATGATTGATGGTGAAAGTAATTCTTCGCTTGGTGCTCTCTCCACTCTGCACACAGGAAGAGGCTTCGTGGGGAAATATTTTTGAGATGGGCTCCTCTAAAGAGTTTGATCGGGACTGGTCTAACCTAACTTTTGGCTAGCCAGAACGACATACAAATGAATGCGGGCGCTGCTACAGAACTTGTAACTTGTTGGCCGTTTGCTTTTATTTTAAATATAATTTGCT
>VNWX01000497.1:0-21377 GCA_009869905.1 Ceratophysella communis | reverse complement strand
CTCTACCAATTCATCCAATTTTTTAGTCGACCTGCAGCCTCATCATCAGAGGCCTAGTAACTTGGCCTGAAGCTACGTAATACGTTCTGCTAATAATGCCCCTCTCATATGCTTTCTGATGACTAGTTTTTTACCATTCTCTCGAGTTAGTCACATCAGCCTGCCCCAGTTGTTGAACAACAAATTCAAAATTCCATTTGGAGTTTAAATTCTAAAGAATATTTGAATTGTTTAACTCGTGCCACGTCAGGTTCACCTTCTGTGCAAATTTACGCCTTTCCTGCCACGTTCATGTTCATATACAAGCTTTGAATCAATAGATGCAAGAGCAAATATGTCAAAATTACAATTCGTCGGGATTTTGTCAGCAGTAAGTGCAAAAATCAATTTAAATTTTAAGTGTCTCGAGAATACCTGTACTTATTAGACCGATAATCCAATATGTAATTTGCAATATAAACAGCATAGAAGAGCGCATTAAGTGCAAGTAACGCCCATTAGTTCTATACACAAACAAGCCGTTATCTGGTACGTTACGAAAACAACAGCCTGAGCTTTGGCGGACTTATTTAGCATTTTTATTATTATTATTTATCTCAAATTAGCTTAATTAGTACTTTTGTGTTCTCGTGCTTACAATTAGTACCTTCCAAATTATTTATATATTCTACTGATTTGCATTTCTATAGGCGGTGGGCTTTGTACTCTTCGTTAACTCATCATGGGCCCTGAAAATAATTATGGAAAATCAAGCCAATCAATCGGAAAACCGGATAACCATTCTATCGTGGGCGACAGCAGCTGCACTTGGAACTAGTGCTGGATTATTTCAATGCATCTTTTCACTCTGCTATATTTGTCAGATGTATTTCTATGGAGCAACGGTATGATTTGCGCGTTTATTACTTTTACTATGTATAAAGGCGTACATCCCGATTTTTATAGATTTTGTTTATTAATGTTTTTGTAAGGCGACAATTTTAATATATTTATTTGATCACATTATGGAATAATTTTCGGAAATGTGTACTAACAGTTGGTTGAAGCAAAACGCTTTAATTGATCCCGTGAAAGCAAAGTGAGCTTAAACTCTCTGGCTTCTGGGATAGCAGCTTTCTAAAATGACGCAGAATGTACATAATTTTATGTATTATATTGGAAATTTTAAATAGTTTTATATGCGTTGACTGCAATTGTTTTGTAAAAAGTATTATTTCTGGGGTTGTTCAGTATTCAAATAAATGAGTCAATGTTTTTACACTAACGAAGCATGCAATATTTTCAATATTGCAAGTACATGTTTCTAAAATATCTCCTGTTTGTATATTTTCAGAATTCAAGAAACTGGACATTCGTCTATTTCATTCTCCATGTGATCTTCCTGATTTTCGTCCTAGTCAGCCTTTTCACTGCTCTCGTTAGGAATATGTTCAACGTCAGCGGAGTTTCCGCAACACTATTCGTCGTGATTGAACTGCTCAGTATTTGCAACTTTGTGTGCTTGCCTCGTTCTCGTGGAAAAAGAGACGGAATTCATTAGAAAAGGCATCTTTAGCCATTTTACGCTGGACTATGCAAAGGAACTGAGGCAGAACTGGGAAAGCTATCTCAGCAGAAGGCGGAGTCCAGGCTCGGGACATTCCAGAATTTTATAATTTTGACTAGTGAAAGTATTTCAAACATATCCCAATTTATACAGCTAGACTGTGTACTTTTGTCTTTCCGGTTCCTAACAAAATTAGCCTTTCAAAACAAACGAATCGAGCAAATTGCTAACGTGCGACCTACGTGTATTAGCTAGTCACAACTAAATCTCGTGTGCTTCCATAAGTTATGAATGACGAATTGTTAGTATACGATAACTAATAGAAAATAATATTTATTTACATGTAGTGTGTGTATGCTAATTTGCTAAATTATGATGTTCAGATTCGCTATTAAGGTATAGGGAAACTATATTGTATTGTAATGCAACGGATTTGAACGAATGTACGAAGTGCGAAAGTTGGTTGGAATTGTAAATGAAAATTTAACCTGAAGTCTGTTAAAAGAATTCCAGCATTGTCTAAGCTTAAATATTTAAGGCTGCCGTATGTTTTTTCCGATGGTCACAAAATGCGGTACTTCTTATTTGCGTAGGTACTAACTTTAACAAAAGTTTAACATTTACAAGGTTTTATCGGAAGTATGCAACACGAAAGAAGACAAATGCGGATACAAAAATAAATGAGCAGCTACCTGAATTACTTAATTCATTTGAAGTTGCCAACCGTTAACTCGATTTATTTCAATTATGAATGTTTCTTAATTTTAAACCTATTTATACAAATACTAACCAGAACCTTGTGTAGGCCGTAAATACGTGTGCTTACAATTTTTAAATACCCGGGTGACTACTTTACAACCTAAAGATTAAGAATTCCAACATGAGCAAAATTTTACGATTTACTTTTAAAAATTACATGCAAAGCTTTGAGCTGATTTAAGCAATTCATCCAGTTTTATTTTCGATTGGCTATACTAGATTTAAATATCGCCTGTATTCATTTGTCACTTCATTTTGATCGAGTGTAAAAATTAGGACTTTGAATTTCAAATAAGAGTTAGCTGTTCTTTGGTCCTGTAAATCTACACTGCACAATAAGCTGAAATGAAGCTTGTAAGTTCATCCCGAAATTCGAAAAATACCCGAGTTTATATAAAGTACCGGTACGAATTTAACCGACTTGGGATTTCGGATCGGCCTAATTGCAGCTCTGACATTAACATGTCTAAATTTATTCAGTATTTTATATTAGGTACGTATCTTTATTTGCGATGTACTTACCTGTAACATTGTCCTTACACTTTAAGAAACAGCAGCAAATAAAAATGATTAGCTGTGGGAACGCTGATTTTCCTAAACTATAAACCGCAGAACACGAACTTACGGATTAGAATATACTTCTTCTGGAGTTATACGCTATGAGTAATAGACTGAAAAAATCTTTCTAAAAATTTCGGATTAACGTCTAATTATTTAAAGTAAGGCTCACGAGAATCTGAATAAGGTAAGAAGCGGAGATTCATTTCTTCCTATACAAATAAATTTTTTATGTGATTAAGTAGGCGGGTTCCTGCCGAGGAAATGGTATAACCAGAATCTCATCTTTACCCTGTTGCTTTTACAGTGTGAAAAATACAATGTATTATCAATTGTGTAAAATTTTATATCGTTGGATACAAGTAGGCATAAATAGAAGTTTTTTCTAATGTATGATTCGATTTCGGTGTCCTTCCAATTTACAACGTTATATATTGTGCCTGTTACTATTTTGTTAGCCATGTAGCTAACGGCGTCTTTTTAAAAATGAAAACTAAATATGTCTGCTACCACATTTTCGTCCAGAACTGTTCCTTCACGAAATCATAACTTTTTCTATATTCATTTCACAAGCTTATTCACTATGCAGTCTGCAACGACATAATGCACCCAGTCTTCTATAAATGGAGTTGAAAAGTTATATAAAGTGACATGACTAAATCAAGTCAAGGTTAAACTCGAGCATATCTCAGGATGAAGTACATAATTTAAACAAACACGTGTACGCATACGCATCCAACTCAATTGCTCAGAATTATCGAACGACCAGCCAAACGCTATACTTACATTTACTCAATCAGTATAGCAGACTTCAAATTCATAAAGTTTGATGCCAAATTTAAATGTTTTACTAGACTCATCCACACATTGAGTCTACGAAACCACACTTCAGCTGACTTATAATCAATGGAATTAAAAGCTTAGTTGCATTTTGTAATTATTTCTTACCCTGTTCCGTAGCAGTTCGGGAAAAACTAAAATCACCTGTTTTTATTGCAATACAATACACTATTCTAATCTAAAGATCTTGTGACTTTGATTTTTAAGAGTCAAAGTTATAAAATAGAACCTCTGGGCTTGAAAAGGGGTCGACAAATTTTCAGCTTAAGCAGTTATCGTCGTGGACAAATTTTATTGATTGTGTGATCAGTTCTTTAATTGCCTAGTCAAGGTAAGTTTAACACTACAAATCCATATTTATACTAGGTATTTATTTTTGGTTTGATTCACTTGTCTACTGTTTGGAGTTTTCAATTGCCGCAACGAGAATCAGTAGCTCTATTCAAGCGTATTTTCGAGTTCGCTTTGTTGTATGCTAAGATTTAAAAAATCAATAGATTGAAGGTTGTGTTGTGGTTGGCGGCCAATGAGATATTATACTATAAAATCAAATATTTGCGTGAGTAATTTTCAGAAAATGGAAATCATTCAAGAAGCCAAGACGAGCGAAGAAATCCTGGCTTGCTGGCCAGTGATTCAGGAGCTCAGACCACATTTAATTAAATCTGAACTGGTGGAAAGGGTACAACATCAAATTGAGAAGGAGAGTTACATACTGATGTATATCCAAGAAGATTCCCAAGTGGTAGCCATTTGCGGGTTCAGAATTCAGAACTACTTGTGGTCCGGAAAAACTTTGTACATCGATGACCTCTGCACTCTGAGCACAGCTCATCGCAGAGGCAATGGGGGAAAGCTGCTGGACTGGGTCATCGATTTTGCCAAAAAGAATAAGTGCAACGCCGTCTCATTAGACAGTGGCTACACGCGCAACAATGCCCACCGACTTTACGTTAACAAGGGATTCAACCTTGCGAGTCATCACTTCCATCAAAACCTCTAATTGAATTATTAATTATGCAAGACCAAACCGTAAAATGTTAAAAATACCAAATTATATGTGTTATCCTTAAGCTTTTAAGATAATATTGAAGTACTTATTAGCATTCTCTGTGCGTCTCAGCTAACAAATGATTAAACACCGAATACAAGTAAATAACACCAAGTTGAAATAACAGCAAATAAACAGCCTACTTTCTGCACACTCATAATTCAGAGAGCAAATGTAAAAATAATGTAGATCTTTGAAAATCAATGACCTATTCCGGTTAATTAATTTTGTTCACGTTTCAAGTCTCCTGAACCAATTAATTTTGACCCCAGTGACCAATGAGTCTGCAGACATAGTCCAGTATCCTAGTTTTCCAGACTTTGAACCAATTTACCAAATTTCTCGAGCCAAAGCCAAAACCCGATCCCTACGCATTTGGTGAACTTCCCTATGAGACTGTACCTGACCTGGAAGATAACAATTTTTTCAATTTTAACGACTGGGAATATTCATTTATTACAGAACAGAACATCTTGACAAATATACTATGCGATACAGTGCATCAGGAAACTCTAAGTATCTGATTTATGATAATTCCAACAAAAATGCTACTAGACACGCTGTCACAAAAATGAATCCTTAACTGCCGTAACAAAGAAGGGTTAATGGAATAGAATAAAAATAATTTTATTCCATGCTGCGGTGGTGAAATCATTGTTCACAAATCAAATTATATTACCCAATTTAATGTTTTTGTTTGGATTTAATTTATTTTTAATAGTTTTAAAATGGTAACAGCTTTTTCAGTTTTAATGCTGACAAAAATTAAACTTTATAAACAGCCATCAGTCTTCAAATAAATAGAGCTGATTGAAGAGAATGGGATGAAGTTTGAAATCATTATTACGACTGAACGAGTAATGTGAATGAAAAACAAGGGCTGGGTAAGCCAACTAGGTTGTTTTATGGGGTAATTAAGGACGATAAAAGGTAGGAGTCGCTGAAAATGTAACCTTAATGAATTGCTTCCTTTTTTTCTATGAGAATTAAAGTTTAGCTATGCAATCTCTGGGCCCAATTATCCAGTTGTGCCATTAAGGCAAAATGCATCCGGTTAAACTTGACACTTATTAAGCAACTCTTCTGTTCAATTCATTTGCCATGAACCCTTTTGTCTGACACTGAAACAAGTGCTACTGATGGATCATGGAAGTCTTTATTCTAGAAATTTGATGTGTATGAAGATTAAAACTTATTCACCCGATAGGAAATTTTTTAATTGCGTCAAATCCTGCTCACTGAGCTCAATACATAATCAAACGAAAATAATGGATCTAGATACATTGCTGACTGGCTTTAAATTATAACAGAAATTCCTGAATAGGGAAAATGTAACCGATTATATCTTTTGAAAACCATATTTCTATTTACAGCATGCAAAAAACCGAATTACTAAAAAAAACGTTCTGAGCTGTTATTAAAAGCATTTAAATCAGGTGCATCGTAATTATCTCGGATCATTTTGTGCAATCAACGGTGCTCGTAATTACGGATATTATCTCCGAACTCCGAGTCCGCCTGCATTTTTATAAAAATGGGAAATAAGTGGAATAATTCAAAAATTGCAGCTTTGAGTGTTTTGATTGCAGCCATATTTTCATGCGTAAGTTTTGTATTTACTGAATATTAATCCTACTAGGTATAATAGCCGGCATAATATTCAAATAAATTGGTTTGTTTTTTAAATCTAAATTTTTTTGCTATCAAACCTGTATCTTGTATTGTAAGGCCACTGTCAATAAATTTTTCTTTTTAACACAGTATTGGAGTTCTGTAGGTGCATATGCACCGGAAATGAAATGCAAAGATTTCGTTGCAATGATGACCAAAGCTCAGATGACCGGAATTAAGGATTGTTCCAAAGAAATGAAGCTTTCTTCAAAGGAAAAAGCTTCAAAAATGAACTGTAACTAATGCTCAGTCTTGTATGTAATTCTGGTATTCATGTGCGAATCTTACGTTCAACCGTATGTTTAAAATATTTCAGGCATTATTCGCTGTATTATGATAAAAGAAGGTCTCCTAGATTCGAATGGACAATACTCTGCAGAAGTTTATGAAAGGATTTCTCAAGAGAGAATGCCAGTCAATTTAGTCGAGAAGGGACTTCCTCTGCTGCGGGCCTGCGGAGAAGAGTCTGGTAAATGCCTATTAATAATTTAATTTTCATTTAAAATAGACTTCACGTTTGCATTCCGTGTAATTCTGTATGTTTAGTTGGAGTTTTGGACAGCAGTGATCCACTTTGCAAAAGTTATGGAACACTGGTATCCTGTTTGCTGGGGGCTGTGGGAAAGGTGAGTAAAGGAAACCCCTATTCGAATTTTAAAACGTTAACGAATGAGCTAAAAGAATTTCTTATTTTTTAATTTCCGAAGCTCTGCAAGGAAGTTCCATAAGTAGAGCATCTGGGGCTGGCTAGAAATCTTGGGAACCGTCTAATACGATTTATTAAATACCATAATATTTTATTTACATTATGTACATGAGGCCGGAATAAAACTGAAACTGCATATAATTATTTGGTAAACTGCAAACAATAAAAACTGACAAACTATAAATGTTCACTGAAAATTACGCCGATTTTTTTTTAATCAAGAACCATTTTTGCGGTAACCTCAATGCAACTTTGAATCGCACGAACTGTGCTAAATTTCAACGAAATCTGAAACTAGGACTCGGGAATTGTAAATAGCTGAACTTTGAGTTCATTTTTTTTTTGTCAAGGTCATTTATTATGCTCGATGCGCCGGTAATACAGCCAGGGTTAGTTAAAGTAGCAAATGAGGATTTTTGATACAATTTTCTGTTTGTCACCGGCTTTATAACTTTTATTCTACTCTACCTGGATTTATAAAAAGCGGCATAAAAAATGAAAATTATCGATGAAATTTTAAAGCCGATAATACTATTCCAAAACGTCGTCGTCGTCGTCTTATCTTGTTTCAAGGACTGACTTAAGAACATACACGCAGTTCCTGGTAGCAATTATAGCGAAAGTATTCTGACGGGTTAATACAATAGATTTAATACGATCAGCGGATTCCCGGTAAAAGTTTCGAAAACAAAAGTTTCGAAAAACCCCAAAAAACGACTAAGGTGAAGTGGGGCAATTGAAAACGATTTTTGAATAGTTCGACTTTGACTAGTTCTTGTTTAAAAACTAGAGTTTCTAACGACATGGGGTTTTTTGTGGAGTAAAGCTACTGCGATTTCTAACAAAATAAGAGTAGCGTCATTAATTTAACTTTAGAAGCATTTAATTGCGGGAAATTTGGAAAAAAATTGGAAGAAATTTTAATTTTTGACTTTTTTGGGGCAAGTGAAAATGGCCTAGTCTAAACCAATGTATCAGTAGTAGGTTAAAGAAGTGGGGCAAATGCAAATAGAGGAATTTAAGGTCTTTCAAATGGTTTTTGTTTCATTAAAAAATACACAAAGACAGCGGAGATATGCAGGTTTTAGTACAAACTTACGGAACAACTTCTTTCTTGTCGATTTCAGCTCAGTTCAGGTTCTATTCCTATTACTCACTGCTGTTCGAAGCTCGTTTTCACTTACCCCTGGCATGCGTTTGCAATTGCCCCAAATAGTAATTTTTAAGGGGAAAGTGAAAACGAGGTTATGTAACTAACTTTTAATTGATAATACGCATTAAGACTTACCTACACTGTTACTTTGACCTTTTCGAAGGTGACCATCAAAACAGTTTTAGTCCACGACAGTCGTAAGGGGTTATACAAAAAAATTAAACTGACGCCTCGAATTAGAAAACGAAGACAAGTCATAAGTGTTCGGCCAAGTCGCTGAGTTGGCTCGAAGAACGGGTTTTTGAATTTCGAGCTCTTTCAATTCTATGAGAACATGACCTACGCTATATGCTCCAAAAAACTGTGTGACGATAGCTAATCTAATCGCCAAGATATAATCGAATTTTCAATTGCCCCGCGTTTTCACTTACCCCACTTCACCTTAAGTAAATTTCGTAACTACCGACTTCGTTTCTCTTAAAAGTAGACTGCCATGCATTTGCAAAGAAACTCTTTGATTCACGTGAAAATAGTCTTGGCTAAATTATAGGGTACAGCGTCCGTGTTAAAATTAATCTTCACTCCAGTTGCCATTCCTTACGGGCAGATAATTTAATTTCTACCAGCGCCCCATGCTCAAGATCCTTAAAAGATCGCATCACGTTGAAAGGGAAGGTCGGGTCGAAAAGGAAATCAGGAGTTTCTTTTGCCCACTCAACTGTCCTTAACTATTATTGACATTGGACAGAGGGAAAAGAAAACGCGTCAATACAATACACACGGAATTGAGCTGCCATAAATGCCGACAGCTAGAAACCTTGAAACTATTGGATGGGAAGTAATAAACCTAGACACATAATTATAGCTTTTCAATTTGTCTGCAAGTATTAATTTGATCATTCGTATAACATTTGTGTAAGAATATAACCTTTCAAATACGCAATATACACCATGCCATTGGAATGAATCGTAGCCTTCTCTCTCTCCGCGTCACACGTTACAAAATTGCCAAGTGAAAATAATCATAAACAAAGTAATTCCTTATTTTTTTTATTATGCTGATAATCTCTGAGAGTTTGAAATCGCCAACAGTCAGAGTGACCTGGTAATGAAATTTACGACATGAAGTTTTCTCACTGCATAAGATAAGGTATAAAATCGAGTGACCCGGCCATGAACTGAAGTAACTCGTGAGCGTTGTAGGTCCTCACTCGCAGTCGCAGCAATAACATATAATTTGACGGTAAATAAGCAATAAAACTCTAACGAATTACAAATATTTCCCTCAGCATTTGACCGAAAGGATTTACAATTAATTGTACAAGTGACAACTGCTGAAAGCGTGGATGGCAAACAGGCTGCGTATAAAAGAGATACATTCAGGGCTAGACAGCCATAATTAAAAATACAACATTTGCGAAGTACTGTGTGACTTGGGCTCGACGGATCGGCAAAGGACAAATACATATATTGACATTGCAAGGTAAGCCCTAACTATTCCGTTGTGGTCTTGGCGAAACAAGACATGGAATGTGCACAAAAGCTACTTTATATTTTAAAGCAGGAGATCACGGTCACGATGCTGGACAGGAATAACTTCGCCATGCTTATTTAAACGAAGGTTTGCCCGAATGTGGATGAACTTTCCACTTTTCAAGTATTTATACTACAGATAAGACTCAAGAGCTCCACTTCAAAAAGTCCTCGAAACTGTCAATAATGTGTCAAACGTGGTATGCTCCGTTTTGGTTAGTGCAACAGGTTGCATTCCAGTCTGCATGTAACAGCACTAGTATCGAGATAGATACCGGGCGGAAATATGTGATACTGAATCGAGCTAGACAGACGCCCAACCAACAACCTGTTGGAGTGTCATAATATCCAAGTCTCACGAACACATTCAATAGCAGGCCAAGGTCATTAGTCATTTACAATTCAAAACACAATGAATACGGCTCTACCTGTCATTCTATGAAACGCCTTGGATTAATGAAAGTTTGGTTTTGGTTGCAATATTCAATATGCGGAAGACGTACGCTGAAACCGTGAGCTAAGCCGGAATACTTCAGAATTTCTATATAGGTAGTACATTTCTCATACATTTTTTGTTTGACAAGATGCCCATTTATTTATTACGTGCATATCCCTACATTGAACCAAGACACTAGGCTTGAAGATTGAGGAAGATGAGGCCCAGCTGTGGTCTACGTCCATTCCATGTTGTTATTCAGTAGTCGTACTTCGTACTCAGCCGTACCAATAATATGTAAACGCGTTGTCAGGATTTCACCCGAGGAGGAATTCTCTTATGGTAAGTATTCTGATCTGATCAGAACGAGAAAAGTAGGGTTAGGAATGACTGATTTGTTGTTGAGAAGAAGAGGGGAAGGGGAAGGAGTTCTACCAGCGAGATTATATCCTTCTGATGATACCTTCTCCTTGACTCATCTTCTTAGCAGTTCTACGCTTTTTGGATGTGCCTTTCAGACTTTTTTTTTAAACCCCAGTACATTTTATTTAGTGAATTTTTATTTACTGATGCTGGAAGGAAATTTCAAATAAATGGTAATTAAAATACTTCGTGAAATACACTATTGATAGTTCGGACCAACTCGTGTACCAAGCTAACTAGGTCAAAATTCTCCAGGTTTACACCCGATATTTTGTTCTTATATAACGAAAAGCCGCATCAGGCCGGAATAAGAATATAATTCCGATTACGAGTTACTGCTTTGGCCTCATCAACAGCGCAACAAGTGGTTATGGAGTGGAGGGTGACGTTCTCAGCATGAAATGACGGAGAGTTGGGCTTGGGACAAACAGCAGCGGTCAAGAGCAACGGAAGGTTCAGTTCCACCATGATCAACATACGTCAACAATTTAAAAAATTCTACAGCGTCCGAAGAAGAGTCAGGATGGCTGCATTTAAAGACACTAATCTTATGATGTGTTTACCGAGCGTAGTGCGTTCCCTCGACACGTCTCTCATAAAAACAGCAGCAACCGTTCACCCGACCGCTTCTCGTTCGAGGACAAGGCTTGAGGCGTAAGGGCTCGTCGTCCGTCAGATCTCAGATCCAAAAGAACACAAAAAATTGAGAAGGAATTTATGCCCTGTTCTTGGTTACTTGGACCAGAAGAGCTGTAGCGTTGGTGCCCAATTTTAAAAACCGTGGTATAACTTACAGAGGCATAAACATAAACACAGACCGTACTACGATAGCAGTGTCTCAACTACTTAATAGTGGTCACAAATAGGGATGGAAACTCGAATTAGAGGACAGGTCAATAATTCATTAGAAGTTAAAAATTATGCAGAAGAGAACGGTTCTTACGCCATTCAACGAACCCACACTAGTAGCGTAATTCCATTCAATTTGAC
The DNA here is from genome assembly GCA_009869905.1 of Ceratophysella communis. Taxonomy (NCBI): domain Eukaryota; kingdom Metazoa; phylum Arthropoda; class Collembola; order Poduromorpha; family Hypogastruridae; genus Ceratophysella; species Ceratophysella communis. Next base: position 9,711 of record VNWX01000497.1, on the reverse strand, counting down.
TGTTTTGTATGAAAATCCCGGTAGTATTTTGTATTCAGGAACCGAGCATTGCATGCTGCATTGTGTAGATGCAAAAACTCTTCATGGCTTGCCTTGCTTGACAGGTTACTAGCTCTACATCTACTATCTACGTGTGATGATAATCATATTTTAATATGGTCAGGAACAGGACAGGTTCATCAGCTCCCATTCTTTCGAGTGAAGTATAATTTACAGGTATGAGATTCTGTCGAGACCCACTACACAATACACACGAGTTTCCCCTAATGTCAGTAATAAATAAATTGAGGTAATAGAAAGCCAAGGTGTAATCCGTACTTAATTTAATTATAATATTTCTCATCAGACTCTGTCAGAGAGCTGTGGCATTTTATTAGTGCGGATTTGACCTTTATCAAGGTGCGCTTAGTGTTTATGATCCTGCTCTCGCCCTCCCTGTAGTTGACGCGGTTCACTATTTTCCTAAACCTATCGGTACCAGGGCAGGAACGGAAGGGTGCGGGCGGGTGTGTACTAAAATCCGGGTGAATCTTCCTTCACAGACATTTGGTTTTGGTTTTACGACTAGAGTAATTCAGCCTGGCATTTGCATTTCTGGTTTCTTATCTATCACCACTTATCGTTAAACTGAATTGGTTTATCTCTAATCCCAGTTCCAGACAGCAGACAGATCCGCGACAAGAAGTTTCAAAACAAATCCAGTTTTCTGCTAAGTTCATTAAACAACAATAGTCACCTGTCTTTCTCTTATTTAGCGCCTAGCGCAATGTAACTTGTTCCTTGTCATCACGACTCACGACAAATACAAGGTGACATGCCTCTGTCTAACACGTCCTTCTGTTCTCACTGCAATGCCCACTAATTTTTAGAAACTGAAAATCTACTGACTTTTTTCCTATCTTAAGTGACGACTGTGATTAAATGGAGTTTTATTTCTAGGTCTGGGCTGACTTAAAAAATTCTAGGGATTGGAATTCAGGAAACCAAACAAGCTAATCTACTATTTAAAACAAGACTGGCAACTAGAAATATAGCAGATTTTATTCTTATTCAGAACAAAAGAAAGGAGAAAAGATTTTAAGCAATATTATTGGTGAAATAGTTTCAGGCATTCATGTTCTTTTTATGGCTCCGAGGGAATGATTTAGTGGCTCTTAATGTCAAACCCTACTGTACAAACCCCATGAACAAAACCACTTTTCTAACGTTACGTAAGGTTAGTTGTAAACCTCCAAATGGAAGAAATTACGGTTTTGAGTTGAGTAGGTAAGCAAAAAGTACGCAGCATAACTCTGCCTGAGGCAGTGAAAAGAAAAATGATTGTAAGAAATAACTAATATTATAACATACACCTAGGAAACGCAACTTAAAGAGAACTAGTCATCAAACTTAATCTAATTACTGCTATTCGATTAGCTGTAAAAAATTATTTAACACAATAAACATGTTCTCCGCCCAGCTGTAAGTCTCACTTACACTAAGGTAATGCAATTTGATAATCCCTAATCTAATTACATTTTGAATCGCAGTGCGTTTAAAATGGAGACGATAGACTTACTTCAAGCTTCCAGTAATTCTTCATTGTTCATACTAACCACTACGAAATTTTGAAACATACGAAATCAACGATCTACGTATTTATGCTGAGACAAGGCATCTTCCAAGATGTGACTATTTAGGGTTTGGAAAAGCGCAGCGAAATTCCGAGTCCATTCAAATCCGACCGCCGACCGAGCACTTACAAATATCGCATAACAAGGCCCGACCCATGACATGACACCATAAATACTCCGTATCGACTCCGCCTATGGCCTCAGAGTTCAATGTGTTTCTTTAATTACTAAGTTTAGATCAGCCCAACGCTTCTGTGTATTTATGTTTGAAAAAAGGACATAAATTATCGTCTGAAAATGTATACTTTAGTTACTGTTGCTATGCACGTAAACGTATGAGTGTAGGAACAGTAGCTCCACTTGTTCTAGAAATACATTTGGGACGAGAAGTGTTTTACGGAATTATCAGGCGTCGGATTCGGATTCTCATTCATACAAAAACACAGACAAGTCATTCAGTTCAATTTCCAGATCCCCGTTGCCAGCTACTGAAAACGGGAGCTGGCAGAAGCCGCGCCATGTGAATTGTACAAATAGGAGGCATAGTTTATAGCTTCAATTTGTTTATTCACTGCTACTACAGCTTTTGGACAGAAACAGGAGCTCCTGGCTATTAAACTATAGTTTATTACAGTAACAAATTCCAAATTCCAAACCGCAATATACACCAAAAGTGCAGCACCAATTCCTAAGGCTGCATGCTGAAGACATGAACGATTCAACCAGATACAAAAAAGTCTGCTGCATTCATTCATATGCTGATGTAGAAATTCTGATTCTAAGCCCTATAGTTAGGCAATAGTTCTTTTAATGTGAGCAAGTACTTACTTCCCGTGCAGTCATTCATAATAATAATCATACCACGTTAAAAAGCTAAATGTTAAATAACCACTAAATTGTGCATATTCTTGAGTTAGGTTAATATTTCTTAAAAACCAGGGTTGGGAAAAAGTAGATTGTAATTGTAATTTTCATAGATACTGGAACAGGCACAACCTGAAACCACACGGTACTAATTTCTCATCAGCCACTCACACTCCTTGTCAACTAATTAATTGTTTTTATGTTGTACCCATGCAAGAGTGTGCTTGCCAAAGGAGAGCCGTCTTCGATTCGATATAGTTATCTACAATTATTAATTCTCAAGTACTTCAGGTAAGCACAGGATGCATTAATATGCACATCCTGTCTAGACTGTCATAAAGATATTTTATCGACATCGACTAGGACGATCACCGTCGATTATCCCATCAAACTAAAATTACATGTAGTCGCCACTTTGAAATACGAAAATATCTATTTATATAGCTGCTATTGGAAATTAGAAACTGAATCTGTGGCTACACACTGGAAACTTGAATGAGCTTGTGTATAATTGATCCATGTATGAAATGACAAGCCTCGTCATGCGAGAAAAACTAGGGCAATTGTCACGTAGATGGAATTCCAACAGGATATGCCAGGGTACAAAAAAGACAGGAATCGAGAAATAATTGCATGAGAGTGAGCCCAAACGTTTCTGGCAAGTGAAGTTGCCATCCGCCACAAAAGTGTAGCCAAGTGTGGAGAAAGTCACAGGAGCATTGCCTCCTGCTTCGAGACTCCATCCATGAACTCTCTTCCGTAGTCAAACCCACTTCCAGTCTGTCATTTTCAGTCAGTCTAATGAAAAATTCCACGGGCATACACCGTGAAATGCTAAATATTATTTACCTCTTGTTACGACTCACGTCAAATGCTTCACAAGTCGCTACTCCCACAAATATCATGTACATGCTTTCCATCCGAATTATAGAGCCTACAAATTGACTTGAGCTAAACTCACATGTTTACAGCTAACAAATTAAGTAAAATTATGCTGCTTACTTACAATTTATTCGGAGTTGAGAATCTCAGAATCTACTATTCACCTAGACGGCTACGCTGACCAAAACATTTAATTTCATTAAAGATCTCAAGCTCAACAGAAACAACAGAAACGAACGGAATTGCTCGGATACAAAATTGGATGCAGAGTAAACAAAACGTAACATTTGCCCCTGAAAACGCTCGGCTTGACAGGCCTGGTGGGGTTGCGGTTGCTTTGCTGGATTGCTCAAACGTCAATTCAAGGCAGCATCATAACAATAACAATGGATAATGGTATTTGGGATGGGTTAACTAACGATAAAACACGGTCATGAACGGAATTCTAGTTTATTCAAAGAAGCGCTTTCTCTCCACTACGTAAGTCAGACTCGACTGATTACTTATTCATGATCTCCTCTTCCTAAACTTTCTCCAAGAACAATGTGAATAGCTTCCAAAAATAGTTCAGCCACCAGCAATAACCATTTTAGCTCCCAGATTTTATGACCAGACTTGAACGTAAGTATATCAGATTTATGGATTGTTATTGTTTATGTCATCAAGAAACGGGAATGCATTTGGCTTGGCCCAAATGCAGGTCTAAGGTAATGAATGATGTTTTCGAGCTTCTAAATTTAACATGAACATAAAGTCATTCGAGCCTAACCATATGACCGAGATGAGCCTTCAAGTTTTGTTAAAAAGATACCTTAAAAACTAAAAAGTCTTAAGAATCGATTGCTGACGAGACGAAGTGCAACTAACCTGTATGTAAATAGACTGGTTAGTCATTTGCCAAATGGGGATGGCGTTCTTCTAATTCCAAAGTCGCAGGAAGTACTTAATGCAATAAGAACAATACTGAGCTAACATCTGTCACAGGCTCAGTTTTCAACGAATAGCAATAAGTTGAGCCAGTAATAGAAATCTAATCTCAGAAAAAATATGAATGTGTCGCTTGTTCTATTCAACACATTATAGAGTTCCATTCTGACCTTGTGCATTGTGCCTATGGTGATCTGATCTTCATTTGAGCCTCAGCTAGAAAGCTTATTAGAACAGCATGCCCGACAGACGGTCAATTTATTATTTTAGGTTCAATCAGGGATTTCGATTTATGATACAACGAGCCCTGAATATTCTGGGATTGATATGAAATTCTAGGTTAGTTCAGAATTCAGTATCGAAGTTGTAAAGATAGATATATCACGCAAAATAAAAATAAAAACATCGTGCGAGCGACGAGCCGGCATAAGCAGAATTGGATTTTCAATATTTTAACCTTATTATTGCATTCAATAGTAGAAAATACTCTCTACATAGTCCTACCTAACCTAAATTGATTAAGTCGGCAGTGCAATTGCTGGCTGCCCATTTCACTAAAGACTACGGCAAGGCAGAAAAGTTTAAAACTTGAAATACGATGTGCCTGACATGGGATGTCAAAATTCTAAATGTAGGTAATACAAAAACCAGTCGCAGACAATGTAATATTCAAGTTCAAGACCAGCATTTAAAAAGTATAATTACTCAATAATATGTTACTTGCAAAATGCAAAACGTTGTTCACTGATGCTGTCACGCCATGATGGTAGGAATACAGATAATGCTTCATACAGTAAAAGCAAGAACAAGTAAGTACGTACAGCCTCTGCAACTAAAGTACGGTTAACTGTGTAACTTCTTAATATTTCTGAAACGTCCTCACATCGTAGGGTATCATCACGATTTTATTCGCTTACCGGTGATCAAACAAAATATTAATTTTGCCTTAGATCAACTGTTTCGTTTTAGTAAGCTATCAAAGAATTTAGAGAGGAAATAACTGGTTCATAAATTGAGTTCCTCTTAGCCCAGTAAAATGCTTGATCATGAAACAAAATACTACAATGCAAAAAAATTGAGACAATGGAGAAACCAGATACAGAATTATGATTAGTAGGTGCAGAGAGAAAAAGAAGTTTATCACACTTGACACATTAAGGAAGAAATAAAAAACTACAAAGTTATACCTTAGGAGTTAAACCTCATGACTTGTTTGTAATACTCAGATCGCTTTTTATCACGGCATCTAATCTACCTGGCAGCTTAAATATTGGAGACTGAAGGTTCTCTTCTCTGCTCCCTAAACCCTACCTACGCACCCTTTGCTCTTGCCTGACACAAGGACTGATCTTGATCTCAATTTCTGGCTAAATGAATAGAAAATACTCGTACATAAATACAAATTCAATATGAGCTGTTGATAATTTAGAGCTCAGACAAGACCTTTTGCTGAGTGGTAATTCGTAATGCAGACGTTAAGCCCAAATTCAATTTTAATCTTATAATGCTAATGTACAGAAAGAGAAAAAACTTGCTTTCAATTCATATGTGGGACACTGTCCACGTTTCATTAGGTCTAAACTAGGTTAAGACACTGGTTGTGTACCAAATAAACGCTTTGTCATACCGTATATGGAATCAAAAGTTTAAACTTGAGCCTTTGTTAAGTACAATAGCTCTTACGCACGCAAATTTTTTTTATATAAATCGCAACAGGTTTTACAGCAACAAGATGATCCAAATTGTATATTGATTCGGTTGCGATACGGATATTTTTGCCTGCCATGGGTGTGTTTTCGTGCTATTCTATATGCTTTCTAAAATACATAATTTGTAGTGAAAACCGGATTTTGTCATTTTTTGAGCCTCAGGTCTCAAGTTTTACGTAAACCATACACCACCGAAACTTTATATTGTCTAGGTACTTAAATGTATTCAGTACAATTGCACTCAATTGTCTTAAAAATACATTCGCGCTTAGACTTTTTGTTTCTGTTTCTGTTCATATACTTGAAGGACGGATTAAATATTACAATACTCGTTTTTCTGGAAGTATAACTACCACATCTTATCATGCAAATGACATCTGAATAATCATAGGATTACGAATAAGGTTAAGATCCCGTCTACTCTACTGCAAACGCTAATCCAGAGCTATGAGCTGTGCAAAACCTGAAAAACCGCACCGAAGTTTTAGACAAGTTGTATTTACTTCGCTATTTAACTTTAAAGCGAAAAAATGATCTGATATTGTTTTTTATTTGCTTCAAAATTTATAAAATGAGCCTGGAAGCTATATCTTTCACTGGTTTAGGGTTAGATCATTATTCATTATCTTTTACTATAAGACGCCCAAAAATTAGTGTCTGAGAGCGACGCCATTCACGCGCACCAGTTAACTCTAACGTCAAAGCCAAAATATGTGCCCTTGAAACGGATTGACAAAGATAATAAACAACAAGTCGATCTTGAAATCTGAAATTTAATACCAAGTCTCAAATATCTAGTCCTGTCTTTGCGATGTGCAATAGCGTATTTATACCTAATTTATTACCTTATTGCTCGCATTTCACTTGGCCGCATTTAAGATTGAAGCACGGAAAACTTATAGGAATTTTGCGTATTTAACTTAAAATGAATAGACTAAATTTGTACACATGACACAAAAAAATCTGCTTTCAAATGAAATAACACTTACAAATGAGAGAAAAGCAGAATAATCCATTATTTGGTACTTCGTACGTAATTACGTTATGATCCAGTTAGGCAAACCACTGCAAGTAGTTAGGTTACTCTTTTAGCATAGTTTAACCACATAATTTTCCTCTAGGAACTAGGCTTGTGTCCGCTAGACATCTGCAATTTGCAAACTCTGTAGTGTAGAAATTTCATGAGTGAAGAAAAATAGTTTTCACAGCCTTCACTTCAAGACCGTGGAGCATAGCCCACGGAAACGTTTTACAGCGCGGTCACCGCAATTGATAAGGCAAACGCTATTCATATTCATGGATGATTTATAAGTTATTTGACTTTAGTACAGGACACTGGATGCTTACAACAAGAGTTAACAGCTGTACCCAGGCAGAAAAAGTGTAAGTGTAGCCGAGCCTTGGGATTGGGAATTGGGAAGAGTCATCCTTCTCATTACATTTTGTTATGGTCTTGAATTTGAATGTGCAGCATTACTATTTACTAGCCTTAAGTGATGCAAATTAAATGACTGTCACTTAAATATGACGCTTCTCGGAGAACAGTACCATCAACATAACCGAGTGATTTATTGAATACAGGAAATTGTATTCCCTTTTGTGTACACCGACCATCTACGAGTTAAAGCTGTAAATGATACTGCAGTATGAAACACAAAGTTTTGCAAAGCTGATGAGTTTTTCAAGCATTTCTTCAACTGTTTCTTCTACTTGGGATTTTACACAATTTTTATTAAAACATAAAACGGCTACTCATTTGCATTGTTATAAATTTTTTGGCATTTGCATGTTCCCTTCGAATTAAAGCACGTGGGAAACGTATCATTTCAGTTTTTTTACGATCAGTAAGCATGAAACATGAAGCCGCCATAGCAGTTGCATGCAGTCTTTCTTTGCCCCTTTACGTGAAAACCCTACTAATTGATTCTGAGGTATACACACTTAAATCGAATCGAAATCCGGTCGAAAACTGTACAACTATCAATAAAATCTACAGCTGGGGGAAAACTGTTCAAGCACTTGGCTAAACCTGCTGACTTCCACTAACAGTTCTCACATCTCGGAGCGACTTACACATTACACACTCATGAGTGGGAAACGGATCATGGTTTTTGGTGTGTAAGTACGAAATGTGATACGAGAAGATTAACCATTAGCCCAAATGATAAGTGATTTGAACTTCACACAACTTATTAGCTTCTGGCATTAAGAAATGTCTTATAGAGACTGTTACAGAAACTAGATTCTCTGCGTGGTCCGGGACAATGAGAAACTGCTAACTCCTGAGCTTTACATTCAGCGTAAACTATATACAGCTGCTGGCCAAAGCCATTCTGTCTACCATTTGGGAAAAACATTTTAGCTTTTAGTGCAAAAACATCTGCAAAATAATGTGCCACGTTCTTTGGAAACTTTAGTCATGCGGTACATTGTTCTATTTGTATAATGCACCTGTTAGGTCTCGATGCTCCGGTAGAGCTATAAATATTTTTTACTAGGAACTACAGTATATTTTGAAGACAGCAAATCAGATTTCAGACATAGGAAGCCCTAGGCTCACTCTCACTACTAAATGAGTTCTCAGTTGACACATTACCGTGAAAATACATGGAAAGGTCGTAAAAATCTATTTCGTTAAGCGGTGACAGTCGGACTGTAGGAGCCTAATTTTACATTTATGTATTCCCAAGACAAGAACAAGACCATTGCCAGTTCATTGAGACTCGTTCAATCCCTTGAGATTCATCATTCTTCGTAAGTGCTTTCAACACCTTTTTATCCCCAGGTTCTTGCATTCAAACGCGAACGCGAACATAAAAAAAGCCCGAATGAGTGGCTATAATATATCAATTTCTGCAGTGTCATCTTTACCTCATTATTTCTCATTTCTCTACTATCAATTTCAGTTTTTTCTAGAGGTCGGATCTCAACCGCAGGAGAGTAACAGTTCATAGGCCAGATAGCCTCAAATGAGAATTTATCCCGCAGACCACAATATTATTATAACACTTGGTTGGGTCATGGGTGTCAGATATAATAAAACTGATGCTGATATAGCTAATTGAGAAGGGGCAACGGGCAACCCAATTCAATTGAGAAACGAGGCTAAAATCGATTCAACTGCTGACTAAAGGTTAATATTAACATAGTAGAATTTGGGATCTCAAAAAAGTCAGACAGAAAGAACATGCGATTGTCATTATGTCGCATTAAAAAGGTCATATAATGTCGTTATCATTATTTCAAAGTGAAATATGAAATATATTGCTCGATTAAAGCTTCGTTCATTTCATTACATACCCTTATTCGTTAAAACCTTGTTTACCACGATTGAATAGGTACCTACTCTCGCCAAGTACTTATTTGTCTAGCAACTAGCAACACGTCTGAATTTTCCATAATAGAAGAGGGGGAGGATGTTTCATTCTCCGTGGCGGTGTTTTTGTCATTTTTGCGAGAAATTCCTCTCGATTCTTTGTAAGATATAAGTACTCTAGTAGGTATCTAGCTGGCACTGGCACCTATTCATTCCGCTCCCAACATATATTTACCAAACCACCCACACACTTTAATCTTTAATACACTTCCCATCCTTTCCAACCGAACCTGCTTGCCCGCATCCTTTATCCTTGATTAATTACCATTATTTAACATGACGGTAATCACGACTCATGACGTCTACTGTATTGGGATTGGGAGGAAGACAGAGACAGGAC